>OX465102.1:14190446-14492724 GCA_949987565.1 Luidia sarsii | reverse complement strand
ATTCCATTGTGGCCGACTCAGCGCTCCAGGCACAAATGGAGAGTAGAGAGAGAGAGAGAGAGGGGGGGGGGGGGGAGGAAAATAGGAATGAAAAAAAAAGTTGGCAGTTGAATAGAAGAAGTGCCGGGGTGTATTATGTTTTGTGTTTGTGTTGGGATTGTGTGGCGAGGCTGCACTTCCTGTTTGTAGAATGGTTTGTTGACAACGTCCCCAATGCCTGGTAAGCAGTTTACTTTACTCTTTTTTTCTCCCCTTTCCTCCATCCCCTCCCCCTCTCTCTCTCCCTCCCTCCCCCCCCCCTCTCCCTCTCTCCCTACCTCTCTCCCCCTCTCTCTCTCCCTCCCCCTCTCTCTCCCCCTTCTCTCCCTCTCCACCCTCTCTCTCTCCACCTCTCTCTCTCCCTCCCTCTCTCCCCTCCCCTCTCACTCTCTCCCTACCTCTCCCCCCCTCTATCTCCCCTCTCTCTCTCTCCCTTCTCTCCCTCTCCACCCTCTCTCTCTCTCTCCACCTCTCTCTCCCTCTCTCCCTTCTCTCCCTTTCCACCCACCTCTCTCTCTCCCACCTCTCTCTCTCTCCATCTCTCTCTCTTTTAGAGAGAGTCACTCCGAAAATCCCCCTAATGGTATTTCAGTCGCCAGTAAAACGGGCTTCGTGTGGGAATGATCGGAGAGTCTGACTGCCTTGCTTGTGTGGCGCTGACCGATGACATCGATCACCGTTTGGCAGCGTGTATTGGCAGCCGGCGACAGAGGAGAACTGAGGGAGGATTTGAGAAGAGTTTGAGAGAACTACAACTCTCGGGTGGGTTGGGGGCCCACTGGTGGTGGTGGGGGGGGGGGGGACTATCCAAGCCTGAGTCTCAAAAGAGTCTCAAAAGCGATTTAATAATAATAATCAAACAAACCAAGGAAAAATTGACTGGATTTTTTTTTTGGAACAATTAAAAAAAAAATAGGCAAAGAAAACTTTGACTGGACCGGGTCCCGGTTCATTCAAAGTTTTCTTTGCCAATTTTTCAAATTGTTAAAAAAAAAAACAGTAAGTTTTTCCTTGAAAACTTGGTTCGTTTGACTTGAATTGAAAAATGCTGCATCCACTTTGTGTGATCCCCGAGCTGCCGTAGCCAGGTTTACAGGAATTGTTTGTTTGCATCTGAATGAAAGCGGGGGCTGTGATCCCTGGAGATGTACGAGTTAATGGTTGAATTGCCCCGGCAAAGACTAGTTGACTATTTGGGAGGCCACCGTCTAAGTGCTGGATAGCTCAGATGGAAGAGCAATGGTACGTTAGTCCAGAGGTCTTGGGTTCATGTCCCGGTCCAGTCTGAAAGTTTTCTTTGCCAATTTTTTCAAATAATAATAATAATAATGAAGGAAAGACTAGCTGACTATCAGGGAAGGCCACCATCTAAGGGTTGGATAGCTCAGATGGCAGAGCACTGGTACGTTAATCCAGAGGTCTCGCGTCTCGGGATCAAGTCCCGGTCCAGTCAAAGTTTTCTTTGCCAATTTTTAAAAGAATAATGAAGGAAAGACTAGCTGACTATCAGGGAAGGCCACCATCTAAGGGTTGGATGGAAGAAAACTGGTACGTTAATCCAGAGGTCTCGCTTCTTGGGATCAAGTCCCGGTCCAGTCAAAGTTTTCTTTGACAATTGTTCAATAATAATAATAAAATAATAATAATAATAAAATCGCATTTACAAGACGCTTAATATGGCTGTTTCTAAGCGCACCCTTGACTGTCTACAAATTACTAACTAGAACTTGAACAAAGAATTGTGAATCTGAACCTTTTGACTGTGATACTTATTGCAGAGACCATTTAACTGATGTTCGTGGCTTTAGTTTCCCTTTATTCATCAGAATTATTGGCACATCTTGACACTGTATATATGCAATAAACGTGATGCAGTAGCACAGGATTCTGCGACAGGCTATAGGCCTACCTATTTTGACCTCTGAACGAGGGTGAGCTCCTACACTCAATTATGACATCGAAGTATGTAACACATAATGCGAATCGTGGAAATGTAATACTATGCATTAAACTCAGCCAGTATAAGGCCATGCGTCCGAATGAATTGGCTATGGCATTCGGTTCACGCGCGAGTCTATGTATAAGCCACGAGCTATAGTGGCTACGTCTAATCTCCATTGACATGTGTGTCATTTCCAGCCGTAGATGTAATTCGTGCACTGCCAGCTGAGTAAAGGCACAAGCGGACAGCGCTGAACTCCAGTTCACCCGGAGTTTAGAGATGGCCGTATTTGCTTGACACCTTTTTCCCCAGTGATTTCTGGTTGTTGTCTTTTAAGGCGTACACGGAGGGTTCTGACGCATTGTTGGCACACACTTGGCCAATCTCTGAGGCCGCATTTCATTAAAGGCCCCTATACAACATTGGTAAAGGTCAAAAGATTGCCACAGTTTGTGTGTTAAACCATTAAACAGTCCAAAAAAGAATTCCTCCGAAGGTTTAAGCTCAAATGGTAACCTGAGAAAGTACAAAAAAGGCCAAAAAAAAAACCGTCCCGGTTTTTGCACCGTTCCGTAGTGTAAGAATATAGTTTATTACTCGCGAGTAATAAAACTATTTGTCGGTCTTCGAGTGAAGATTTACAGTATCCCAGACCGTACTATTTCAACATGGTGATTATATCATGACCATCTACAAACTGTGTGAATTAGAAGGAAATCTGTGGACATCAATGTTTTCCGATCTTTCCAATGTTGTATTGGGCCTTTAACCTTTGCATTCATGCTCTTTGAACTAAATTTCAACTGGAATCTCACCCCAAAAAAATGATTGAACGGTGTAACCGAGACCACTCTTGACCAGCGATTCCACCCCCCCCCCCAAGAAGATCAACAATCCTAGGATTGGCCTCATATATAGATTCCTATTGAAAGCTGCGTTTTATTTCTTATGGTTTGGTGACATTCAAGACCAAAATACACTCTTCGGCCATATGAAATAATGAGCAGGGTTTTCCCTTTTCCAACTCTGAAGCCATTGGGGACTTTCAATAGAAATGATGCTACTGGAAATACCCCGTGTGGGAAAGTAGACTGGAGGTTTATTTTCCCTTTTCTGGAAAAAAAAAACAACCCCGAAATTACTAGGGCAGTGAAGGAAGACATTCATTCTTCCATGTTTGGTTGATTTTTCTGCATCAGTAGCTTCACTCAGAGCGCCTGTTTTTTTTCTTTCGTTTTCCTAACTCGCTCTCTCGCTCTCTCTCTCTCTCTTTCTCTCCTTTCTTCTCGAATATTTTTCTAGGGACCCAGGTGCACCAATGCTCGGCTGCGTCGGCTGAATGCCTTGACTTTCCGGGGAAGGACAAACAAATAAATCGGCTTAAAAAAATTGGTTTCTGAAAAAACACGCAGCAGGAGGCCCTTGTGTTTCCGTCCTTGCGTCCCGGCCAGTGGACCCGATCTGGATTCTCTCGGCTTCCCCACCCTCTCTATCCCTCTGTCTGTCTGTATGTCTATCTGTCTGTTTGTCTTTCTGTTTGTTTGTCTGTCGGTCTGTCTGTCCCTCCTCCACACTTTGATTGTGTCTCTCCCTGTCACTCTCTGTCTCTCTCCTCTCTCTCCGTCCCTTCTCTCTCTATTTCGATCTATCTCTCTCTTCTCTCCCCTCTCTCTCTATCGTGTATCTTCCTCTCTACCCTCACTCTCTCTTGCTTTCTCTCTGTCTCTTCCATAACACTCTCTCTCCCCTATCTCTCTATTAATCTCTCTCCTGATTCTCTCTCGTACCTCTCTTTCCCCTATTTCTGCCTGTCTGTCTTTCCGTCTGTCTTTCCATCTCTCTATTCCACTTTTTGATTTGTCCGTCCTTGTCCTAGCTGTCACTCGTTGTCTCACTCATCTCCCTATCTGTCATTCTCCCTTCATTCCTCTCTCTCTCCCCCTCTTCCTCCTCCCCCTCTCCATATATCTTTCTTTCTCTTTCTCTTTCTCTTTCTCTTTCTCTCCCTCTTCCCCTCTCTCTCCGTCTATCTCTCTCCCTCTTTTTTCTTTCTCTCCACCTCCCTCCTTCTTTCTCTCCTCTTACATTCTCTCTTTCTCTCTCCACTCTCTATCTTTCTCTTTCTTTCTTTCGTTCTCTCCCTCTCTCCCCCACTCTCACCCATCTCTCTATTTTTCACCCTCTCACTCTCTATGTCTCTCCCCCCCCTCTCTCTCTCCTCTCCCCTCTCTCTCTCCATCCCTCTCTCCACCCCCTCTCTCCCCATATCTCTCTATGCAACTTTGCACTGTAACAATTATGCAAACAAATCTTCATAAAACTATGCCCCAAAATCACTGAAAAATAATCACAACTATCACCAAATTTCAAACCAGAAAATCAAACAAGACAGAAATTCAAAGCAAAATGTCAAGCTTTAAAAATGGGGGTGTCGTCGGTTTTGTAACAGGGTTAAAACTTGAAGGTGAAATCTGGACAAATCTTGGCTTGAGACAATACACCACCGTGCTGGGAATGTGGCCACATGCCGGTTAGTGTTACATTCATGGAGGTTGCTGAGATCTTTTCTGCCTAAAACAATGAATATGCAAATTGCATGGAGTAGGCCTTTAGGCTTTTCCAAGAAAATACCCAAGGAACAATCTTTAAAAATATATATACATAGATTAAATGAGTGATGACATAAACCAACCAAATTATCAAAATGAGAAAATTACCGGACATTTTGCTCTCTAAAATAATTACCCCAAAACAGGTACTCCAAATTTGATTGATCAACGATGAACTATAGACATTGTAATACACTATACTCTCACTACACTGTCTGTGCAGTGACAGTTCACTCCTCCCCTCCCTCCCCTCCCCTCCCCTCCCCTCCCCTCCCCTCCCCTCCCCTCGAGCGCTCTGCCTCCATGAGCCCTTTTCACACGACGCTGAAAAAAAACTCTCAAGGCTTGAGAAAATGTCTCGTGCATGAGAAATCTTACAAACGCGCCATCGTGTGAAAGCACCTTACCAATGCTTGAGAGTGACAGACGTCCCTGGTGAGCCCTTGAGAGATTTTGTCGTAGGTCTCGGTCCTCAGCGTGAAATTGCAAAGTAAACAAACTCCCCCCCCCGGAAATTCTTGCGAGTTTTTTTTCAGCGTCTTCTGAAAAGGGCTTAAAGTTTCGACCTGTTTGAGAGAGAACGGGGTCCCTCTTTCAGACCTCACTGCAGTTAATGATACATGAGCCGGAAAGGGCTTAAAAACAGGATTATTTTTTTATTATTATTATCATTATGGATGCAGTTTATTTCTGCTCGGCCTAGCGTGTGTTTTGAGGGGGGGGGTCTCAAAGGTTTAGAGGGCCTGACGTTTCGATCCTTAGGGATGCAGAACAGTAAATCGAGCTCCCATTGAACACTGTACAGAAGCACTCACTTTCAAAGCCAATTATTCCAAACCCGAAAGTTTCTCAGTTTTTGTAGCTGTACTGAACACTGTAGTTTGGACCTTCATCTCTCAGATTCTTTAAAGTTTTGTGCCCTTAGCCGATTAGATATTTGTATAATCCCCCCAAAAAAAAAAAAAACTACCGAAAATGTAGCCATCCAAGCCGAATTTCTCTAAGGATTTTGGGATGGACCCCTCCACTTCTAATTCTACAGCCAAATAGGGCCATATTTAAAGCCAGATATGTTCCAAATTACACACGAAATTGAAGAGAGAACCCCCATGTTGTCTAAAGCTTCACTTATTATACAATATTATCACTTAATTAGCCTCTAAAGACCCCTTATTAAAACAAAAGTCATGGGTCCACACTTAACGATAATCAGCTCGGCGGAGCCATCTTGGGCGGATTTAGTGTGCCGTAGGCACAAGCTGGACCTTTTTTTTCTCAGTGATGGCAGAATGGCAAAGACATAGTCGAATAGGGAGGGAAAGAGAAGTACGGTAATCAGACACGGATGGCAAACGATGCATAAAGGACGGAGGCTGGTACACAGACAAGGTTGGCACCAAAAGGCAAAGGCAGGCAGTATACTTGACGAACAATCTCCAGAGTGCAAACTGAAAGTTCAAAATGAATATATAATGACTATGAATATAATGATGGCTATTCAAATGGGCATTGAAAATCAGATCATTCTATATTGGCTTGGATGGGCAGGAGCGGTTCTACTCATGTGTGAGAGATTTGTGGAGCGTTTGTGCAGCTCCTCGGCGTCAACACGCTCTTCAACGTCAACATGCTCCCCTAGCTGCGTAAACATTAATGTCGGACCTTGCGGACCAAGCGCGCTGGCTGTGACGGCACGGGTACTACCTGACCAAAGTATTGGGGGACTAGGGAGCATGTTGACACCGAAGAGCTGCACAAGCGTTCCTACTAACACACCGCGTCGTAAATAAACGCAATTATCGGACAACTTAGTGGAGTCCGAATCGCGATTCGAATCCCACTAATAATCGGGTGTATTGTGGTCACACACGCAAAACGAAAGTGGAATTTGAACCGCGCTTCAAATCGCGATCCAAATAATCGCGTTTATTTGGTGTAGTGGAAACGGCACCTTTAGAGACCCTTCCTCTCCAACGGCCCCCAACAAGTCATGGTCTAGAACCTCGCCTGGGCTGAATAGGGGAATTCGAACTACATTCTAAGCTGAAGATGAGAACGATAATGAGAGGAGAGGGCAAGTTGCCAGGTTAATATATTGGCTTGTAGCTCAAACAATGGGATTGGTTATTGTGCAACCGAAGTATTGGTCACCGTTGACTAATAAATAATTGGTTGATAGGCACTAGCAAGCAGTTGTTAGCATTATCTGTTCAAATATTACTCTAATTTGAAAGAGAGTTAAAGGGTCTGATGTTTTGATCCCTGCAGGGCCTTTCTCAAAGGCAAAACGACACGGACAAAAAACAGATAGGGAGGGGATGGGAGTAAGGTGATAGAATATGGATGGTATGAGATGTCGACAGCTGGGAGGAGACTGCAGCAGACCGCTCTTCATGTAGGAAGGGTGGTGCAGATGGGCATGGGAGCTTCAAGCTGCCGAGGAAGCCAGGGCAGACACGCTGTCCCATGCAGAAGCAGGCCCGGTGGAAGGTACCGTACTGAGCCTCCCAGGCCCCCTCAACTTTCGTCTGCGAACACCGAAGCAGAGATTCAAGAGTGGGCCTCCAAAAGTCCAACGCCACACCAAGAAGTGCGGACGAACGGCTTCACCACCGTCAATAATGACGAGTGCCCAATTGTATGAGATGTACAAATTTGGATGAAAGTTGGTAGACTCGAGTTGACTACGGTACTCATTTTTTAGATCAACTTTGCTCTGTGGGTTAACTCACGTACGGCCGGTGTCGCATGCAATTATGTCCGCCGTGCAATACTATCCGATGGACATTATTGCATATGCAATATCGTCCGATGGACATTATTGCATGTGCAATAATGTCCACCCGGACACTTGTGCATATGCAATTGTGTCCGCCACCATGCAAAACGGTCCTGGCAGTAAACGCCCTCTATTGTTGGCGGGACGGAATTGTACACATACATAATTATACCAGATTGAAGCTTATGTCGAAAGATTAAAAAACAACTTCGGTTGAAAGGAGTGAGCTTTTCAAACTCAACAGCCCCGACGTCCAACGGAATAGAAGAAAATGGGGACGAAGCCGTTGCAGGATTCACGCTGCATTGTGCGTACGTGTACTGTACATGGACATTCGGTGCATGTAAAGTACACGTACAATGTGCTGTACATGTACATGTACAGCACATGTACGCTCGGTTACGTGCGTACGTCTACGTTGGACAGTTTTGCATAGCCCCGGACACAATTGCATATGCAAAAGTGTCCGGAGTTTTGCATCTGACACCGTCAGTAAATGCGTACCATTCGAAATCTTTGAGATCACTGGCAGTTCACACGAGAACAATGCCATTACTGGGACATTATAGGCACGGATGGAGGACTATGTGGGAGGTGGACTTGGCTGTACCTGCTCACAGCCCAATACCGTCACGACACAAAGGAAGCCCGTCATCTCCCTTGTATGAAAAATGAGAGGAAATGACCCATTCATCTTTTTCTGCGGGATTTTTATTTTGAGTAAAATATTGACTCCCTTGTCCGAACTAAAAATAGCCCACGGTCGTGTCACTTTTCTCTTTTCGTTGTCTTATTTTGAATACATCGACATAAACATACATCAATATTTTTTTCAATCGACAGAAATCTGCCTCCCATGCTCCCCCCCCCTTCCCCAATCAGCAAACTTCACCCGGGTTCCCAAATTTCAGGAAGCCGGGACTGACCTATGATTACAGGAATTTGTCATCCTGTCACCCTTTTTTGGCCCGTCGAATTCCTGCCCTCCCCCCAAACTAAGGGAAGAAAGGAAAGAAGGGCAGACAAATAGAACGAGTGCCATGGATAAGCAGTTCGACAATGCCCCCCATTGCCCCCTGTCCGGATGTCACTTTTGACAGATGTAGGGTATGAAACAGTATTCCTCCTGCATGCATGGGAGGGATAATCACACTCCCGAGGGAGAGAGAGGGAGACACAGAGAGGGAGACACAGAGAGGGAGACACAGAGAGGGAGACACAGAGAGGGAGACACAGAGAGGTGGAGAGAGAGACAGAAAGAGGTGGATAGAGGGAGAGGGGGAGAGAGGTGGAGAGAGAGAAAGAGAGGTGGATAGAGGGAGAGGGAGAGAAAGGTGGAGAGAGAGAGAGGGAGAGGTGGAGAGAGGGAGAGAGAGGTGGAGAGAGGGAGAGAGAGGTGGAGAGAGAGGGAGAGGTGGAGAGAGAGGCACAGAAAGGTGGAGAGAGGGAGAGAGAGGTGGAGAGGGAGACAGAGAGAGGTGGAGAGAGGGAGAGGTGGAGAGAGAGGTGGATAGCGAGAGAGGGAGAGGGAGAGGTGGAGAGAGACACATAGAGAGGTGGAGAGAGAGAGAGATGGATAGATGCACAGAGAGGTGGAGAGAGAGAGAGGTGGAGAGAGACACAGAGAGGTGGAGAGATGGAGAGGTGGAGAGAGGGAGAGGTGGAGAGAGAGAGGGAGATGTGGGGAGACACACATAGGTGGAGAGGTGGAGAGAGGCACAGAGAGGTGGAGAGAGAGGTGGAGAGAGACACTGAGATGTGGAGAGAGGGAGAGGGAGAGATAGAGAGACACACAGGGAGGTGGAGAGAGGGAAAGGGGGAGGTGGAGAGAGAGACACAGAGAGGTGGAGAGAGAGGTGGAGAGAGACAGAGAGGTGGAGAGATGGAGAGGTGGAGAGAGAGGCACATAGAGGTGGAGAGAGGGAGAGAGAGGTGGAGAGAGACACAGAGATGTGGAGAGAGGGAGAGGGAGACACAGAGATGGAGAGTGTATTGTTTTAGATGGGACCTCGTTATCTCCGTCTGTTTGTCTGTCTGTCTCTCTCTCTCTCTTTCTCTCTCTGTCTCTCTGTCTCTCTGTCTCTCTCACTCTTCCCCTCCCCCTCTTTCTCTCTCTCTCTCTCTCTCTTGACAACAAACCCCAGTGATTCATGAGCTCCTTCGGCCGTTCTTTATGATTGGTGGCCTCTTAATGTTTGCCTTTGAACGAACGTGACATTTAATTGGCCAGCGGGGCATTCAACTTCCATTCGTCTATTTCGTTTTCATTCTGCCCCCACCCCTATGCCCTCAACTCCGTTCTCAAATGCGCACTTCCTGCCGGGAAATATCCCCTTCATTTGCGGCTATTGTGACGAGTTTTGGCATGCATTTACTCGGACTCGTCCTCGGAGAACTCGGGACTTGGACTCGGACTCGACAGGTGTGGAGTCGGGCTCGACAGACGTCTCTTGGACTCGGGACTTTGACGTTTACATTTTGCATCTCGAATACAAGTCTGCCAGGGATGCTACAATCAAATGATATTGTAATATAGGAGGGATTGCGGTGACACCGTGTATAAGGTCTCTCAAAGAAGAGGTGTGGTTCTGAAAAGAACCTGAGTGGTAACTCCACGTGCCGGCCAGTATGCTCTGGCCGTCATCAGGAGATGCCGTCCTGATGACGGCCAGAGCATACTGGCCCGGACGTCGAGTTACCACTCAGGTTCTTTTCAGAACCACACCTCTTCTTTGAGAGACCTTATACACGGTGTCACCGCAAACCCTCCTATATTGTTTCACCCAAGCGTCTACTAAAGATGTCATTATCGTGAATATAATTCATATCTGGATAAAATGCAACCAATAGCGCGCGTTAATGTTAATGGTAGCCTTTCCCATCCTGGGAGAAAAAAATAAGTACGCGTTGGCGTTGCCGTTCATTCCTAGGATGTATGAAGCTGTTCCCATGATTCCACACACCATGGACCAATACACAAACCTATTCCACAAGATGAACCCACCAACCCCACTGCATGCAGTATAGTGCCTTTACTAAAAATGCGTCGCGGTGGTGGTGGGACGTCACAGTGCACAACCGATAACTCCCTACCCCCCCCCCCCGCTCCCCCACCCCATCCCCACCCCTCCAAACAAAATAAAGAACGGGGCAATTGGATATTATTTGTCACACTTCAGGTAACCATATATCTCACGGACTCCGCCGCGCTGCGAGATCGGCTGACAGGTTAACCGACCGGTAGCTGATGCATGCGTGGCTTGTGTTCCAAGAGTTTAGGGAAGCAATGGAACTCTGATATGAGTTTGATTGACCCTAGAGCCCCAAGGCCCGGTCGTAAAAGAAAAAAAATAAGTAAAGAAAAAATTGATGAAAGAAAATATGATAACATGGACCAGGGAGTGGCCCATATTTTTTTTCTCACACTTTTTTTTTCTTTCCCTTTTTTTTATATTTTTTTTTAAAGTTTTTGCTCCATTCGTGGCGAAGCAGGTAATTCAATTTTGTCCCGACTTTATGCGAACAGCTGGGTGGCTTGGACGGGGGTCTTTGTTGGGGAAGGATCGATGTGCTGTCCGAGGTGTGGATAGGCGGTGCTGCACTAAGGCGGAGTGGTGGGTGGCGGTGAACGGGGTGGGGGTGTTTGGAGAGAGGGGGGAGAGGGGAGAGAGGGTGGGGAGAGAGAGAGAGGGAGTGCGTGTGTGAGAGAATGAAATATTGAGGGAGAGAAATAGAAAGAGGGAAAGAGAGACAAGAGAGAGAGATGCAGATTGAGGAGACAGAAAGAGATATGAGAGAAAAAGGAGAGAGAGGTGGAAAGAGAATGGGAGTTCTTTTGAACACGGATGGCTTGACTGTAAGTTTTACTCCTGTAATGTCGAATTTATTGCGCGATTGAAAGGTGATATTGATAAAAAAGAAACGTTTTCACCAATGTTTTTTCCATACTGTACCTTCAATCTGAATTAGTAGCGTGATTAGCAAGGCACTGGTGCCTATAGTCACAGCTTATCCCATAGCGCGCAAAGCGCGCAAGATAGCTTATACTCTGCGCAAAAGGTGACGTCGCTCGGCGGCCATTTCAGTAAGCAACGGAGTCCTCTGTCGTCTGCTTTCGGTGCTTAGGAAATGAAACGGGAAAGTGACAAACAGTGACAAAGATACAACATTGGATGCGTGAACAGAATGTGATAACTTTTGATGTGATGTGACCACGGAATGCATGGAGTGCACGCGTGCGACTTTGCTTACTAAAAAAATGGCGTCCAGTACGCACTGAATCCGGATGCGTGCATGATTGTGATCGCGCAAGAGTAGAGGCTATATCTTGCACGCAGAGGATCTTTTGTGGAAACAGCACTCGAGTCTTGGGATGTGCAAAGTCATAGGCAGCGCCGTCTACTATCTTGTAGGGATTGATCGCCACTCTTGATCCCCAAAGGAAGGTGAAGAATTTCCCAAAATAAAGAGAAGAGGGAGAGGGAAGAGAGAGAGAGAGAGAGAGAGAGGGGGGGGGGTTGAAATGAGTCAATATTTTCCTTTGGAAGTCAACGCAAATTTGACTTCCTTTCTCCTGAGCGGGGACTGTTTAGTTTAGCGAGCTGCGCTGATAGCCACGGGACGAGTCTGTTTGGTTTTTGTATTAAAATGGATACAGTCAGGAGAGTCTGGACGTGTGTGCAGATAAGCATAATAATAGCGTGTGCTTTTATCGGCGAAGGTCTTTTTGAGTGAACCTATGGTATTGCGACAGCTTCGAGAAGCCTCCTCCTTAACTATTTGCTGTATAGTATTTAGCAATGCAGTTCAGCAGCAGAGCCGAATCGAGACTGAGGCTTTGCAACTGCAAGCAAATAGATTGGTGCCCTTTTATTCTACGGTGTGGAAATCGATGCTGTTTATCATGGGGGTTGGGGTGGGGTATACCGGGAAGTTGACGAATATGACCAAGACGACAGAGAAACAGAAAGACAACTTAAGAAGAGACGAGAGAGGAGAGGAAGACAGACATTTATGGAGACACAGACAGACAGTGACAAAGACATAAATGTAACCGAGAGAGTCAGAGAACAAGAGAGACTGTGAGACAGAGAGGGATAAGAGACATGTCAGACATGCAGCGAGACAGACGCAGATACGAGGTAGACCCAGAGAAAGAAAGAGAGAGACTGAGATAAACTGAGAAATAGAGAGGGGGTAGAGACAGACAAGAAGACACAGAGAGAGACAGACATAGAGAGGGGGTAGAGACAGACAAGAAGACAGAGAGACAGACATAGAAATTTTAAAATAGAGAGGGGGTAGAGAAAGACAGACATACAGACATAGAAATAGAGAGAGTGTAGAGACAGACAAGAAGACAGAGAGAGACAGACATAGAAATAGAGAGGGGTAGAGACAGACAAGAAGACAGAGAGAGAGAGACAGACATAGAAATAGAGAGGGGTAGAGACAGACAAGAAGACAGAGAGACAGACACAGAAATAGAGAGGGGGTAGAGACAGACAAGGAGACAGAGAGAGACAAACATAGAAATAGAGAGGGGGTAGAGACAGACAAGAAGACAGAGAGAGACAGACATAGAAATAGAGAGGGGTAGAGACAGACAAGGAGACAGGGGAGATATAGATCCAGAGAAATAGAGACAGAGGGGTGGAGAGAGAGAGAGAAAAAAGCGTGAGAGAAGAGTTTCTTGCTGATGCATGGGATCGAACGTGGCGGTTTTTGCAGTGCTTAGTTTAAGTTTCATCTTCAAGTTGAGTTCATACTCTGTCACTGTCATCCAGAAACTGGCTAGTTATGGGTTGAGTATATAGCTGACGGTGTTGCTCCCATGCAGTTGCAAAACCCAACTCCAAACTAGACAACTGAAACCTGAAACCCAGGACCTCTGACTGAAGGTACCAGCGCTCTAACCATGAGCTGCCCACTTCCCCAGCCCTTAGCATGGATGGTAGCCTTGTCCAAGGCGGTCTCTCCGGTACAGTACGGCTCCGGGCAGATATCCGGGCCAAACGCACGCAAACCACGGCACAACGGCACTATACCACGCCGGGTGCAAGCTGTACATACACGGCTCGCAGACCGCACCTCTGCCATACCACACACAACAGTATGTGTTCGTACATGTGTACGAGCCTGTACGCAGCTGTCCTGGCCGCCAAGACAAGACGCGCACACGACATAATACGAACGCAAGTTACGGGCGGGGTACGGTGCACAGCGTCCGCAAGCTATGAGCGGATCAAATGGGGCTGCATTTCGCAACGATGTTGCGCAAAGCACCATACCAGGCTACAAAGCCGGATTTTGATTTCTAAATCGGCGACCAACGCCTTGGTCAAGGCTACATGGATGGAGGCACATTTCAGAAAGCATTTTATACCAATCATTTAAAACTGCTGCGTAGCTTCATCAGGGGTTACAACACACTTCATTTTCGTTCAGACGCATGAAGCAATCAGTTAGCAATTAGTACCATTCCTCCGTCATGGTTGTACAATGGGTCTCAGAAATGTTGGATCGTTAACCCTGGTTGAAAAAAACCCAGGGGTATGACTCCTCGAGACCGACAAAGCGATGACCTTCTCCTAGTCCTGTGACTATGACGTATCGTATGCGCTCTGACTTCTGTCGACACGCCGATGTTTTCCTCTGCTTTCCTGACAATTTCAGCTTCAAGCCGAAGCTGACACATTTTCCATCTACTGGCATATTCGAGAAATCTTCTTTAGCTCTTCTCAGAGAAAGACAATAACTTTGATTCTGAATGGAAAACATGCATAGGCCTACTACATATTTTTCGGCTCGTATTGCCAAAATCGAACGAACTGCTAGCGTCCGCCATCTTTGTTTACTAGCTGTGCCAACGCTCTTAAGTAGGCTTTGCGCTATTGGTCTATTTACGGTGACGTATCGCGTCGCGACATAACAGCCTCATTGATTGGTCGTTGGGAAATAATGACGTAACCCTCCGTCCAGCATTTTTTAACGTTATACCATGATGATGTACAACGGAGAAATCGGGACTTTTTAATGGCGAATTTGGCGAAAACTGGGGCACCGGTGAATTGTGGATTTTATGCATGACTTTTTAATCATCTTCCTTTTGAGATTTGCATTTTAGTATGCTCACTCCTTCACACTTCTCTCTTTGATCTTTCCCCCTCTTCTCACTAATCCCTACCCTACTCCTTGCCCTTCCCTTTGATCTTACCCTACCAGCTTTCCTCTTTGTCATTATTTTGTTTCACATCCGTGTCATATTATTCACTCTCTTCCCCCTTCCTTTGTGTACATGTATCTGTTTTGTCCTTGTCCCTCTGCCTTTAAGAAAGGTCCTGCTATATAGGATCGAAACGTCAGGCCCACTAAATGTTTAGATTTGCATTTTGGTAGTTTTAGTCAGTAAAGCAGTCTGCAACATTTGTGTACATCACTTTAAGTCATCTTCCTCAGTAGTTTAAGGTAAAATTCACGTAGATTCACGAGGTGCGTCTCGAAACCAAAGAATAATCGACTGCGCATTTGGGTCTAACGTTCCGATGCCTGCAGGAAGGCGTTCTGCAAAAAAAGTCCTGCTGGGTCCTGCTGAGCGTGCATCATCTGTTTGCATTATACTGTATGCTTTGAGCAGTCGTGAGTGAGGGGCCGGCTGGACGATGTTTCAACTGGCGCTCTTCGGTGATTAATGCAGCAGGCTGCTTCGTTTCAATCGCCAACTCCCTGTGGTTGGTTCTTTCCCAAGAAGGCGATGTTGGATGTCAAGACAAGGGGGCCTTCATCGGCAAGGTATAGGGAGGAGGTGACACGAATTCTGACACCCTCAGTCACACCCACCCCTGAGGGGGTCAGAAGGATGCCCCATCGTCCTGGAGTCAAATGCTCGCCCAAAATCCCTTCCACCCCTCCGTCAACTCCTATATGCTTCCACTCTACAAACCCCGAGATTTTTTTTTTAAACCATGCAATTATGGCGCACGAGAAAACACAAGCCCTCCTGTAAAAGCTATAGTCCCGATATAGCTTGGACGCGGAACGGCACCATGCTATTTTCCTGCAGAATCCATCCACGACAGAGATCTTTCTATTCAAGCCTGAAGATAGACCATGAAGAGGTGGGAGAGAGAGAGAGCGGAGAGGGAGAGGGAGTGGGGGGAGAGAGAGCGGAGAGGGAGAGGGAGTGGGAGAGGGAGAGAGAGAGCGGAGAGGGAGAGGGAGTGGGAGAGGGAGAGAGAGCGGAGAGGGAGTGGGAGACGGAGTGGGAGAGGGAGAGAGAGGGAGGAGTAGGAAAGGGAGAGAGAGGGAAAGAAAGGTGGAGGAAGAGAGAGAGGGCGGGGAGAGAGAGGGGAGAGAGAGGGGGAGGGAGAGGGAGGAGAGGGAGTGCGAGAAGGCGAGGGAGAGAGAGAGAGAGAGCTAGAGAGGGAGGGAGAGGGAGTGTTACAGGGCGAGAGAGAGAGAGGAGAGCCTTGGCATAGATTTGAGGAAGTTCTCATTGATCTCATGGATGAGGAGTTTCCTTACCCCAGGGCCTTTTTGTCAGAGAAGAGACAGGGAGCTATATTTGTCGTAAGTGTTTCTTGAGGGCAGATGGGTCTGGAAGTCCTGTCTACGTTTTGGTTTGAACAGCGAGCTGGCTACTCACCAGCTGGCCAATCAACCCGACATGGCCAGGGTTACTGGGCCGGCCTGCCTGGGCAGAGAGTCCCAGCCCAGCCAAATCCGTAGAGCTCTAGAGTTCGAGGGCCTCCGCCGATTACCTGAAGGGTTTGGGGGTATATGTTTAGGCTATCAGTCAAGACAGGCTAGTCATTTCCTCGGTGTCTCTTTTCGGGAAACTAACGGCGCGATTCGAACCCATCCCTTCGTGTCAGTTTGATGTCGGATTGACCCCATGGGGTCAGTTTGATGTCGGATTCAGACTCCATGGGGTCAGTTTGATGTCGGATTCAGACTCCATGGGTCAGTTTGATGTCGGGATCCAGACACCATGGGGTCAGTTTGATGTCGGATTGACCCCATGGGGTCAGGTTGATGTCTGATTCAGACCCCATGGGGTCAGTTTGATGTCTGATTCAGATCCCATGGGGTCAGTTTGATGTCGGGATTCAGACTCCATGGGGTCAGTTTGATGTCGGGATTCAGACTCCATGGGGTCAGTTTGATGTCGGATTCAGACTCCATGGGGTCAGTTTGATGTTGGATTCAGACCCCATGGGGTCAGTTTGATGTCGGGATTCAGACCCCATGGGGTCAGTTTGATGTCAGGATTCAGACTCCATGGGGTCAGTTTGATGTCGGATTCAGACCCCATGGGGTCAGTTTGATGTCGGATTCAGACCCCATGGGGTCAGTTTGATGTCGTGATTCAGACTCCATGGGGTCAGTTTGATGTCGGGATTCAGACTCCATGGGGTCAGTTTGATGTCGTGATTCAGACCCCATGGGGTCAGTTTGATGTCGGATTCAGACTCCATGGGGTCAGTTTGATGTTGGATTCAGACCCCATGGGGTCAGTTTGATGTCGGATTCAGACTCCATGGGGTCAGTTTGATGTCGGATTCAGACCCCATGAGGTCAGTTTGATGTCGGGATTCAGACTCCATGGGGTCAGTTTGATGTCGGATTCAGACCCCATGGGGTCAGTTTGATGTCGGGATTCAGACTCCATGGGGTCAGTTTGATGTCGGGATTCAGACTCCATGGGGTCAGTTTGATGTCGGGATTCAGACCCCATGGGGTCAGTATTCAGACCCCATGGGGTCAGTTTGATGTCGGGATTCAGACTCCATGGGGTCAGTTTGATGTCGGATTCAGACCCCATGGGGTCAGTTTGATGTCGGGATTCAGACTCCATGGGGTCAGTTTGATGTCAGGATTCAGACTCCATGGGGTCAGTTTGATGTCGTGATTCAGACCCCATGGGGTCAGTTTGATGTCAGATTCAGACCCCATAAGGTCAGTTTGATGTCGGAATTCAGACCCCATGGGGTCAGTTTGATGTCGGATTCAGACCCCATGGGGTCAGTTTGATGTCGGGATTCAGACCCCATGGGGTCAGTTTGATGTCGGATTCAGACCCCATGGGGTCAGTTTGATGTCGGATTCAGACCCCATGGGGTCAGTTTGATGTCGGATTCAGACCGACATCAAACTGACACGAAGGGATGGGTGAAGGTGACCAGTTTTCCTTTGTTATGAGTGGGGTTCGCTCAGAGTCTCCGCCGATTACCTGAAAGGTTTGGGGATCATGTTAGGCTATCATCAGTCACGACAGGCTTTTCTCTGTCAATTGGAGACTTCTGTTCGTTCTACCTGCAGTAATTTCCTGGGTGTCTCTCTGAACGAGTAACCAATGGAAACCTTGGGTGCGATTCGAACCCACCCCTTCGTGTCTCCGAGCAAACCCCGGACACACACACAGACGCAGGACCTCAGACTCTACTTGGGACCATCTTGTGTCGACATTTGTTTGAGGTGTCGATTCAGACCCCCAGCAAGGTGACCATTCTTCTTGTTGTTGGGAGAGAGAGAGGAGGGGGGTCGCACATTTCAAAATGCTGACTCTGCCACGTGAAGGGTAAGGGCAGCCAATACTATGCAGAATTTCCACAACCTTTGATGGAATCTGCCTTTGAGAAAGGTCATGGAAGGATCAGGCCCTTTATTTTATTTATTTATTTTTTTGTTTTTAAGTAAATACATTTTTGGGGCAAACCGCTCACTGACCAATGCATAGGCCTAAATCTCAAAAGTTAGAGGGCCTGAAGTTTCCATCATTATAGCAGAACCTTTCTCAAAGGTCACTTCGCCTTTGAGAAACATAAGGATCGAAACATAAGGAAGACCCTTTATTTGATTTTCATCCTTTCATTTTTTTTTAAAGTAAATACAAAAAAACTGTTGCAAACTACTCACTGACTTAAATTACCTGCCATACATAAATCTCAAAGGTTAGAGGGCTTGACGTTTCGATCCCAGCAGGACCTTTCTCAAAGGTCACTTTGCCTTTGCGAAAGGTCCTACTAATACTATAGGATCGAAACGTCAGGCCCTCTATCTTTTGAGATTTTTTTTTTTTTTTTGGGGGGGAGGAGGATGATTGCTCGATTTTATTACTTGTGTTTATTAGGCCAGAAAATCAGATCCCCAAATCTGGCCCGAGCGGGGCACAGTCTGTTTGTTCAAAAAGCAAGCTCCCTGCCCGTCTCTCCGGCAGTCCTGAATGAGCGCCAGGATATCCTTTGTGAGGGAAGAGCGATGCGCACATAAATCTAGGTCTCCCCGCATGCCTCATTCATTGTGTACGCGCCGCACGAAAAAAAAAAATTGGGAAGATTCGGTTCTGGGCAAGGATTCGGGGATTTTTGTCCCCCCCCCCCTCCCCTTCTCCTCTTTTATAGGGGGAGTCGAACCCCTCCATCACCCCCCCCCCTTTTCCCCCTACACTGGCCAAATCCCCCAAGGAATGTGCGGTGCTGAATAGCTCGGGGGATTTGAGAGGGTAAGCTAAATAGTCCGATCCACAGGAACGTGTAGATAAAAAAAAAAAAGTATACTAGCTTCAGCGTGCAGAAGTCTCCCATAGGGCCCGTTATACAGTTGCACAAAGCGCGAGAGACGATTGCGGTTACTCTGTACTTGAGATTGACGTTCCTAATCGTCCCTCTTTTCTCCATTCAACATCCGGTAATCCTATCGCAGATGTGAACAGCGAGTGCCCTCCTCGGGTCACTAACAGTCTACATAATTAATTATGTACGCAAGTCCTGTCCAGTGAAGAACGCAGGGTCTGGCTTCAGGGCTGTTTCCACAAGACTTTTTAGCGGCCCTGTTAAGTTACCGTGGCTGAGCGGAAGTCTTCCGCGACTCCTCTCGCCCTGTTTAGTTTGCGATAACTTGACGGGGACGCCAGTTTATATAACGAGCGTCCCCACTGGACTTAATGTTGTCATTCTTCCGTTCAGCCTCGGTAGTTTGACAAAATTAAGTCCTGTGGGAACACGGCTTTTGGCGTTGAAAACTTGCAAGTCATTAGCAGAGCGTGGTTCTGGTAGGATGAGCTAGTGGGCAGACCAAAAGGTGTTGCATCATTGTGAACCTCCCCGCAGTCGCGACTAATTTCTGTATATCCCAAGTATCCCTATTTCTGCATAAGGGCTTTGCATCGTCCTGGTCCGCGCCGTAGAGGATTCGGACATGACCAGGTGGTTCACGTCTCACTTGAACCGGGAGGGAGAGATTCACCCGGTTCATAAGAAAGCTTATGTGGCAGTGAGTGGGGGTGATTGGTCCATAGGGTCATCCCTTGATGACTACGGGCATGGAGCCATCAAGGGATGCAGTTCTCTTCTCAAGTCTCTTGTTGGCAGGTTCATGATTATAGAGTGGGTGAAGAGGATCTCAGCACATTCTTCTTGCTTGGTTTTCTCCATCTGGGCAAAAACATTTCGTTTGATGTGTGGTAGAGCCCTACCATACCACACCACAACAAGTACAGATCATCTACCCTTGTTGGATTGATCCAGTGTCCTCCAATGCGACTTTTTTTTATGAAAGTCGCCCGAGACAAGACCTCAAAAGGCCACTCAAGGTGAGAGCTAAAAGAAGGGAATAAGGAGAAGAACAAGGAGCATACTAGATCAAAAGGAAGAAAGATGAACGTTTATGTTACGTTTGAATTTATTGGACAGGTTAAAAGAAAGGGGGAAACAGGTTGCAGGTAGAGAATTCCATAGTGTAGTACTAGTACTAGTAGAAATAGGATCATACTATATCAGGAGGAAGAAAGATGAGTGATAATGTTTGAATTCAGACAAGTTATAAGAAAGTGGGAAACAGGTTGCAGGTAGAGAAATCCATAGTGCGGCAGTAATTAGTGAAAAGCTTGCTTTTTGGCAAGGAGGTAACTATTACCTCCCTGGTTTTAGCCTAGTCTTTCTCCTTTCCCCCTGATAACCCCAAACAGGCCCCCCCCCCCTTTTTTCCCATTTGGACAGAAGATGGGAGGGGGTGCACTGAGCACAGCTTGTGTTTCTTCCGCTGTCAGTGGTATATGGACGCTGCTCGAAAACAAACAGGCTCATTGGACAACAATTCAATTAAGTCATTATATTAGCAGCGGCCGCTCGCACCAGGGGCGTCCGGTCCGTGTGAGTGACAGCGACCAACAGGTGTCTCCCCCAGCACCCAAGCACACGGGGTGGTGGGGGAGGGGGAAGGGGACTTGCAGTAATTAATGCGACACCTTGTTGGGAAATGTACCATTTTTTTAAGGGGGGCCCTCGTTTATTGGCAATATCCTGCCCAATTAGCGTCTAATGCCGGGTTCTTTCAGCGAACCTTGTGGAAGGTGTGAAGTAAGGCCAGTGTAAGATTTATCTTCCATTTCTCCACCACCTGTTGGGTCGATCCCCCTCCATTACAAGCGAGGCTAAGCGGTTGCGTTCATCTGGGGATTCGGCTCTGCCGAGCCCTGTGCAGCGGAGGGGAAATATCATTTGTTTCCCAGGTGTTGCTTGTGTCCTCTGATGTCGGGACCAGCCTTTGATCTCCCCATTTTTTTTTTCTCTCTCTCTCTCTCTCTCTCTCTCTCTCTCTCTCTCCCCAAAAACAAATATCCAGTGATGACATAACTGATTAGGTTTGGCACAGGGGCAGGGCTTTCCTTTCCAATCTCTGAAATCGGAGAGGGAAGTGATTGGTTATGGTTATCTGATGGATCGGTTTAACTTCAAACACGATAAGCTGATCGGCTGAGCTGGGGTTTTTTTTTTTGGGGGGGGGGGGTTGGTCTGACCATATGGTCTGACGGTTGTCCGTTTGCAGTCAACAGTTCCGTACACCTTGGGACTTGCTTTTCAAGTAATTTTGAAAAGTGGCAAAACAACTTTGACTGGACCGGGACTTGAGCCCGAGACCTGGATTAACGTAGCAGTCAGCTCTTCCATCTGTGAGCTATCCAGCACTTAAATGGTGGCCGTCTCCCTGATAGTCAGCTAGTCTTTCCTTTGACTATTCTCATTACTAAGTAGACAATCTCTTTGGAGACTCAGCCATGGATATTGCCCCCTCCCCCAGTGGGCCCCCGACCCACCCGAGAGTTGTAGTTCTCTCAAACTCTTCTCAAATCCTCCCTCAGTTCTCCTCTGTCGCCGGCTGCCAATACACGCTGCCAAACGGTGATCGATGTCATCGGTCGGCGCCACACAGCAAGGCAGTCAGACTCTCTGATCATTCCCACACGTGACTTGCTTTTAAAGTCATTTTCAAAAGTGGCAAAATATTTGACTGGACCTGGACTTGAACCCGAGACCTTATGGTTTTGCGTACCAGCGCTCTTATTATCATCTGAGCAATCCATGCATCCCTTAGATGGCGGCCTTCCATAATGGCCGACTATAGTTTTTGCCGGAGTGGGGGCGACAGTCAAAAGCACTAAACAGAAGATCTTCCTTTGATCATTCATTAACTTGATATACAAAAATGTTGCAAACTGCTTACTGACTAAAATTACCAAAATGTAAATCTAAAATTTAGTGGGCCTGACGTTTCGATCCTAGCAGGACCTTTCTAAAAGGCAGAGAAAGGTCCTGCTAGGATCGAAACGTCAGGCCCACTAAATTTTAGACATTCATTAACTTGTCTATTTTTTGGGACACTGTTTATTGTTGTTTTTTAACAACCGAATAAATAATAGGCCTAAGAATACTGAGTTTCATCAGCGAATCCATGTTGTCCGATCAGAAACGTGCTTTCAATGGGGAACCACCGGTGAAGATTCGAACACCGTTCTTTCATACTAAAGCGAGAATGATTTTCGGGGCGTTGCCATCAATGCCGCGGGAATTCCACCAACGTGCATGCGCGCGTGTTGTCGGATAAAAAAAACCCACGACCTCTGACCATGTTCGATTTCCGGATGTTTCGCCGGGTGTTTTGACCGCGGCGGCCATTCACACTGCGCGTCCAACGGTCGAACACCGCCAGTTCACCGGGGGCGTTTCACCGCGACGACCTTTCACACTGCGCTTCCAACGGCGGAACACCGAATCTTACCCAGGAAGGTTGGAGGTTAAAACAAAATCCAAAAAAATCGACCGATGATCTACCGGTCGGGTGATCTATCCGAATTTCATTTCACACTGAGGGATTCACCGGATGCACCCGGTGAGAATATCGCCAGCGTGAAGGGGGTGTTGACTATTTTGGTCTGGTGGTTTGTCGGCCCGAAACATCCCCCACTACCACCCGTCATGTCCCAACACTGCGTTCGCAGGGAGGCTCAGTTAAGTCTCGCCCGTGGCGTGACCCGCTGTGGTTCCTGCTTTCCTCCCCATTCACATCTTATCCTCCATTTCCAAGGGATAAACTGTGCTTTAACCACGCTGTTTCCTGTAATCCCATAAGCTCAACAAAAGCCGTAGACAAGAGCTGGAGTCTCAGGTCCAAGTAGTTTCTGACCTGTTGTATCAAGAATAGAAATATCAAATTTCGGGTGTTTTTTTTTGGGGGGGGGGTTCAATGTGCCTTCTCCTGCAACTGACCAAATCACCATGGATAAAAAACAAAATCAATCTCTCCTCCCCGGGGGGAAAGGGGAAATGGAAACCTTGGAAATGTCCATCTTCGAGGAATGACAGAAAACTGCACAAGCCATAGAAGTTCATGATGAGTTGTTGACAGCTCGACATGCATTCTTCCAAGTCGCGGCCGATTCAGCATATTGACATGCGACATCGCGTCGTTGTCAGCGTCATGCGTGATTCCACCGTCTCTCTTTACCTCATCGACTTCCCAACCCCCCACTCCTGCCCTCCCCTCACACACACACACACACACACAATCCCAGACCCGATGACTGTGGCTCCTGATCTGTGACCGGCGTACTTTTCTCTCTCAGCCCCCCCCCCTCCAAAGAAAAACCTCAACCGGAATTCGCCCACTTTTTTTTTCATTCAATTCATTTTCTTTACCTTCCACACAAAATTTATTTCCCACCACGTACAGTAGCCAGCAGTGCGAATCCACGGTAGAGTCGATATGAAAAAAAAACCTTTTTTTACATATTTTCTTTTCCCCCCTCCAAATAGTTCCTGCTTTCTGCACGGTAGCAAGTGAAGGAGAAAAGGAGTTTTTTTTCTCCTTCTATTCCCCCCCAGGCCTGGACAATGGTGAGTTTCTGCTTCAATGCGGACCGAGGGGAACCGGATTAGATTTGGAACTAATCACCTGATTTTGGTCTGTGGCCCCCCCCCCCTCACCGAACAAAGCCAGTGGGTCGCCTATTCATGGCACTTCCGATTTCATTGGCAGTTTTCCCAGGGTCGCGCAGCAAACCCTGCCTCTTTCCAAAGGAGGGCGAAAGAGAAAAAGAGAGAGAGGAGTGAAAAGAGAGACAGGGGGAGTCAGAGAAGAGAGAGTGAGAGAGGGAGACAGAGAGAGAAAGAGAGAGAGAGAGAGATGGAGAGACAGAGAGACAGACAGAGAGTGAGTGAGAGAGAGAAGGGGAGAGAGAGAGAGGAAGAGAGACAGACGGAGAGAGAGAGAGAGGGGGGGGGGGAGAGGGGGAGAGAGTGGGGAAGAGAGGGAGGACATAGAGTACCGGAGAGTGGCAGAGTGAGAAGACAGACAGGGGGAGTCAGAGAGGGAGGACAGAGAAGAGAGAGAGACAGAGACAGAGACAGAGACAGAGAGACCGAGAGACGGGGAGACAGAGAGAGAAAGAAAGAGAGAGAGAGGGAGAGAGAGAAACAGAGAGACAGACATAGAGAGGGAGTGAGAGAGGGGGGAGGGAGAGAGAGGAAGAGAGACAGACGGAGAGAGAGAGAAAGGGGAGAGAGAGGGAGAGAGAAGGGAGGGAGAGAGAGAGTGGGGGCGAGAGAGAGAGAGGAAAGAGAGTACTGGAGAGTGGCAGAGTGAGTTGACTGTTGGGTTGTTATGGGACACATTGGTAGAACATTTTTGTTCAACTTTTTATTGGAAAGTGGCAACCGATCAATCTGTTGGCACGATCCTGTCTCTGACGGGGGCGTCCTTTAGTACCGTAATTGTCTCGTGTGATACCTTGTCTATTGTTGGTATCTATGTAGGGTTGTATGGAGGGTTTGCTGGATTCTTGCATCCTCTGTCCCTACTCTTCCATCGACCCTTCAATACGTCCATCCATGGTCCATCCCATCCCCATCCCCATCCCCATTCCCATCCCCCATTCCCCACCCCATCCCCATCCCCATCCCCACCCCCCGTCCCCTTCCCCATCCCCATCCCCATCCCCATTCCCATTCCCCATTCCCATCCCCATCCCATCCCCATCCCCATCCCCATCCCCATTCCCCGTCCACCTCCCCGTCGCCATCTCCATCCCCATTCTCCATCCTCATCCCCATTCCCATCCCCATCCCGTCCCATCCCCATTCCCCGTCCACCTCCCCGTCCCCATCCCTATCCCCATCCCCATCACCCGTCCCCTTCTCCATCTCCATTCCCATTCCCATTCTCCATCCTCATCCCCATTCCCCGTCCCCACCCTCGTCCCCATCTCCATCCCCATCCCCATTCCCCGTCCACCTCCCCGTCCCCAATTCTATTCCCATCCCCATCCACCGTCCCCTTCTCCATCTCCATCCCCATTCTCCATCCTCATTCCCATTCCCATCCCCATCCCGTCCCCATCCCCATCCCCATCCTCGCCCCCCTTCCCCATCCCCATTCCCCATCCCCATTCCCCATCCCCATTCCCCGTCCACATCCCCGTCCACATCCCCGTCCACATCCCCGTCCACATCCCCATCCTCGCCCCCCTTCCCCATCCCCATTCCCCATCCCCTTTCCCCATCCCCATTCCCCGTCCACATCCCCGTCCCCACCCCCATCCTCGCCCCCTTCCCCATCCCCATTCCCCATTCCCCATCCCCATCCCCCGTCCACATCCCCGTCCACATCCCCGTCCACATCCCCGTCCCCATCCCCATCCTCGCCCCCCTTCCCCATCCCCATTCCCCACCCCCATTCCCCGTCCACCTCCCCGTCCCCATCCCCATCCTCGCCCCCCTTCCCCATCCCCATTCCCCATCCCCATTCCCCGTCCACATCCCCGTCCACATCCCCGTCCACATCCCCGTCCACATCCCCATCCTCGCCCCCCTTCCCCATCCCCATTCCCCACCCCCATTCCCCGTCCACCTCCCCGTCCCCATCCCCATCCTCGCCCCCCTTCCCCATCCCCATTCCCCACCCCCATTCCCCGTCCACATCCCCGTCCACATCCCCGTCCCCTCCCCAAACTTCCATCTCCCATCCCCAATCCCCCCAAACCCCTACAGAGCCGCTGTCGTGCACAATAGTCAGCCACGGGGAGAGTCACATTGTCAGACTTCTCTGACACAAACAAGAAGGCCAGACTGCCATCGCTTGCAACCCTTTGTGGCTTCAACTTGTACACACACAAAGAGAGGAAGAAGAAAAACCATTCGGCGAGAAGACAACAACATCTCCAAGGGTCTCACTCGCCTGGAGAAATCCACCCCGAGTACAATATATTGAGTCTCCCTGGTCAGCCTTCAATGTTCCGCACGAGTGCCTAGCATTCATCCCGCATACCATCCCGTGTAAAGCTTCACCACAATCTCCACTCAGACAATTAGCGTCTGCCAAAAAAACTTCAATAATATTGAAGTTGCAATTGCTTTTTTCCATTGATTTCCATTCCCCCCTCTTTTATTTTGAAAACACGAATGTTCAGTTCTAACTCGGGTGGCAAAATGCGAAACATGCCACTATGTCCCAAACTGACTAAGACGTTGGTGAAGGATATAACGATCTTAGATTCAGTTCAATACAAAAAAAAAGGTCAACTACTTTCATAGCGGGTGTCTTTCCGACTGGTCGTCCGTTTTCATGGAGCTTTGGGTCCGCACGCAAGGAAGGGGGGACGGGGTAGATTATCTTAATTGCCCAGTTTGAGAGAGAAGGCATTCGGGCAAGGGAACTTAATGGCCACAAGACCTTGGCTCAGTATTCACCCGCCACAATAGTTCTTGATTGCGGTGACCCAATAAATCCAAGCTGGACTGTTGACGACAGAAGCGTCACTGAAAGAAACACAAACAGCCCGATTTCAACCACGCCCCCACTCGAACACTGAACGGGGAAACTTCCTCTCTTTTTTTTACCGAGTCAGGGTTAATGTTTCATTTCACATAGTCGCTTATAAGCGACGAAATCAGCTTAAGCGTGGAAAATCAGGGCCCACTTTCACACTCATCATAGAGCCGCTTAAGCTTGAACACGTGCTTAGCACGAAGCGTCTCTCTCTGTGTAAACAGAACGACAAGCCACGTTGTGGTGTGATGCCAATTGCTCTTGACTTTTACTTAAAACAAAAGTGATATACAAAAAATTTGCAAACTGCTTACTGAATAAAATTACCAAAATGCAAATCTCAAAATTTAGTAGGCCTGACGTTTCGATCCTAGCAGGACCCTTCTCAAAGGCAGGGTGCCTTAGAGAAAGGTCCTGCTAGGATCGAAACGTCAGGCCCACTAAATTTTAAAACAAAAGTGAATTTTTGATTGGCAAACTAATCCTCTGAATCGTGGCTTCTTTCTGCGTCAGCAAATTTTGGTGCTTAAGTGGCTCTATAACTTTCCCTAGTTCTATTAGGCCCTAAACACCTTATGCTAAGCACAAGCCTGCTGAGCACCAAATATTGGACAACGGGTCAAAAGCAACGAAAACTGAGCACTCAAAAGAAGGAAGATATTTCATGCTTAGCGGGTTTGCATTTCTTGCTTAAGCGACTATGAGGCATTAGGCCAGAATTGCCAGAATTGCCATGGTTAAAGGCCCTATACAACATTGGTAAAGGTCAAAAGATTTCCACAGTTTGTGTGTTAAACCATTAAAAAAAACCATCCCGGTTTATGCACCGTTCTGTAGTGTAAGAAATAGTTTATTACTTGCGAGTTATAAACTAATCATCAATGTTTGAGTGCAGATTTCTCGAAAGGTATACAGCTTGCCAGACCGTAAGATTTCAACATGAGGATTCTATCATGACCATCTACAAACTGTGTTAATTAGAAGGAAATCTGTAGACATCGATGTTTCCCGATCTTGTATTGGGCATTTAAAGTTCCATCACAAGCGCTCTTTGCTAAGCACCAGATACTTGAACACAAGTCAAGTGCGAAGGGCATGGCGTGACGTCTGTCCCCCACTCCCTGCAGTCTCAATTTTTTTATCCGAGGTCAGGGTTTTCACACTCGACGAAATCCCCGGGGATTTCTCGAAAATTCCTCGGGGAATTAGATCTGTCTGTCCACACTACAAAAGAGATTCCCGGGGAAATTTTTTTTTTCAAGGGGAATATTTTACCCCTGCTCAGGAGTAGGGTAGAAGGAGAACAACCCGGGGAAAAGCAACTAGTGTGAACGGTGGTGGGGTTTTACATACCCAACCTTTTTGCGTCAATTTGGGAACTAGTGCGCACTCCGTTTACACATTCCCCGTGGATTGATTGCCAGTGTGAAATGACGGTGCATACTCCGGGAAATAGTGTCCCCGTGAGTTACCAAATGGGTCCAGTGTGAACGGTTGCGGGGGTGTTGGTGGGGTAAAAAATCACCGGAATTTTCCCGTGTGATTTATTCCCCGGGGATTGGCTCTGTAGTGTGAAACTACAGTATTTATGTTGTTGTTGGTTTTTTTTTTTTTTTTTTTTTGGGGGGGGGGCCAAACCCGAGTAGCGTATCTCAAAATTGTCCATCGTCCACGATGTTTCGATCCGAGCCTGACCTTTCTTATAAAGGCAGAAGCACTTAGCAGAATGGAAATAGTTAACATTGGTCCAGTTTCTCTTTTATACATCAATGAAAATCCTATTAAGTCTAGGCCTGCCACAGAAGGCCGATGAATATTCAAAGCCAGACACCATCTTGATTCTGCCCCAAATCCTCTGCAGTCGCAAAACTGTGCTGAGGCTCCTTGGTTCCCAACGACCCCCAAAATGGCTGAAGTTAAAGGGATAACACAACATTGGTCGAGGCCAAAGAATAGCACCCATACGTTCTCTGATCCAACATGTGAATGAAATAGCGCACCTGTGGAAACTTCAGCTCAATCCGCCAACCGAGTCTCGAGAAAATCGTGAAAAAACGCTTCATTTGGTTCGCGAAAATGCAGCATTCAACGTATTTGTTCCGAAAAAAAATAATTTAGATCTCGGGGTGAGACGTAAATTTTTTCTTGACTCTTTTCTCCCAAAAATACAGCATTTTAGGCAGAAATATTTCAGTGCGAGGTTTCTACCATAACCATCTTCAAACTGTATAAGTTCCATGTAAATCTGTGAACATGTTCTGTTTTTCGATCTTACCGATGATGTGTAGGGGCTTTAACTAAAAGAACAACCTGGCCCTATAAAACATGAGTGATGTTTTTTGTGTGTTAAAGACACAGCCAGAGGAAAAGCTATACCCGAGCTAAGAAAAAGATTGGAGTTTGGGTGCAGCTTTAATTTCCTCGAGTTCCGAGTTAACAAAAAAATACGGCACACAACCAGCACCCTAAAGTCCTTGGGAAGGGTGTATTGAAGATGAAAAAAGAGGCTAGGGTTGGTAAGAGGGACTGAGGTGGTTTTTTTTTTTGGAGGGGGGGGGGGGTAGAATTGATTTCCACTCCAACAAACAGTAACAGTCCACCCGCGCCCAGGCTGTCATGAATGTTCTAACGGCTGTCGGGGAGCGTTAGTTTCCGTCCTTTTTTTAAGAGCTCGTGAAAAGGTTGGAAGGAGGGTGAGGGTGATGGGGGAGGGGGGGGGGTAAAGGGGTTATGAAAACCTTCACAAACACAATCGAAAAGAACCCGCGACGAATACCACGTCGGGTCTTTTCAGCGGCGGACAATGAGAGACCATACATTCCCTATGCAGACGACACAGTAGAATTCGTCTTCTTCCTCTTCTTCATCTTCTTCTTTTTTTTTTTTTTTAGTTTACTTGTGAAAAGCACAACATGATGTGCTTCCTCCCCGTGTTCCCTTCCCTCCCCTCCCCTCCCTTCCCTTCCTTCACTAGTTTGGGCACCTGCTCCGATACACACCATACAGGGTCCTGTTGCAACGTTGGCACATAAAGACGAGGGGTTTTCTTTTTTCTTGTCCGATCGCCTAAGAACTGGATAAATAGAAAGAAACGTTGTTTGGGCAACGTGTATGCCAGTCTTATCCCTCCCAAGGACGAATACTGAGTACCTTTTTTTCGGAAGAGCAACGCCTCTTCAGCAGCGGGGAATATCATCCCTACCCCCACGGGTATCCGACATCTACAGGCTTCGGCTGTATACTTTTTGGAGGGGCTATCAGAGCCGGTCGGTGGGGGGGGGATGGGGGGGCCTTCTCATGTACAGACCTCGGGGGTAATTCCTGTATGAGTGGGGTTACATGTATATGGTTTTGGCTTTTGGGGTGGTAGAATTTCTTAGCGCCAACTTGTTTATGTGCATGCTACGAGAACTATTGCAATCTGATTCTGAGGTTTATTTGTTGAGAACTATCTGACATACACAAGGGGACATTTTGGTTTGTATGCAGAATAGCCCAAAACAAGGCTAAAAAGCCTCCCAAGGTTAAGGGCTGAAGAAAGGAGGAGATGGAGAGGGACCCAGGAAGGCCGGAGTGGAGATGGGATTTGACATTATCGTATCAAAAAAAAAGATTCACGGATTGCACTGAAATAGTTCAAAGTATTGGGGTGGAATATTTCCCGGCTTATTCTTATCCAGCGATGAGCAACCATGAAGCGACCAAAAAGCATCCTTGTACCATTCTTCAACTTTGGGAAGAAAATGTTGAAATTCGTGTGAAGGTGGACACACTTTTGAACTTCATGCAGAATAAACACAGTAAAGGGAAATGGACTGGAATTCGTTTAAAAATTTGGAAATGTTTTCGTTTTCACTGACTATAATGACAAGAATACACTTATTTCAATAGAGGGTTTGACATTGGGAAGAAATCAGGGGCTTTCTCAAAAAAAGAAAAGGGTCTTGCCCTCTATTACCTCTATATATAGTTCGTTTTCGGGCTCGGTTCTACACTAGCAAGGTCCTGCGGACGGCGATCTCAGATCTATTTGGGAAATGTCCTACTAGGATCGAAACACCAGGTCCTCTAATAACTTTGTCAAGAATTTATCTTCAAACGGGATGCCGGTAGCTGTGAAGATTAACGAATCAAAAGAATGCAATCATTTTATCGGATGTAATCCCATTAAGGTATTATAATGTATCTTTGTGGAACCCAGGTGGGATTGAATGACACAATTAATTGCTGGTTTACTGTCAGGGCGAGGGGAGGGAGAGGCAGGGGCAGAGCGGAAGGGGGATGCAGAGGGCGAGGGGAGGCAGAGGGAGAGGCAGGGGCAGAGCGGAAGGGGGATGCAGAGGGCGAGGGGATGCAGAGGGCGAGGGGAGGCAGAGGGCAAGGGGGCAGAGGGCGAGGAAGAGGAGGAGGCAGAGGGCGAGGGGAGGCAGAGGGAGAGGGGGCAGAGGGCGAGGGGGAGGCAGAGGGCGAGGAAGAGGGGAGGCAGAGGGAGAGGGGGAGGCAGAGGGCGAGGGGAGGCAGAGGGCAAGGGGGCAGAGGGCGAGGAAGAGGGGAGGCAGAGGGCGAGGGGAGGCAGAGGGCAAGGGGGCAGAGGGCGAGGAAGAGGGGGAGGCAGAGGGCGAGGGGATGCAGAGGGCGAGGGGGAGGCAGAGGGCGAGGAAGAGGGGGAGGCAGAGGGCGAGGGGAGGCAAAGGGCGAGGGGAGGCAGAGGGAGAGGGGGCAGAGGGCGAGGAAGAGGGGGAGGCAGAGGGCGAGGGGAGGCAGAGGGCGAGGGGAGGCAGAGGGCGAGGGGGCAGAGGGCGAGGGGACAGAGGGCGAGGAAGAGGGGGATGCAGAGGGAGAGGGGGATGCAGAGGGAGAGGGGGAGGCAGAGGGCAAGGGGGCAGAGGGCGATGAAGAGGGGGAGGCAGAGGGCGAGGGGAGGCAAAGGGCGAGGGGAAGCAGAGGGAGAGGGGGCAGAGGGCGAGGAAGAGGGGAGGCAGAGGGCGAGGGGAGGCAGAGGGCGAGGGGAGGCAGAGGGAGTAGGGGGCAGAGGGCGAGGAAGAGGGGGATGCAGAGGGAGAGGGGGATGCAGAGGGAGAGGGGGAGGCAGAGGGCAAGGGGGCAGAGGGCGAGGAAGAGGGGGAGGCAGAGGGCGAGGGGAGGCAAAGGGCGAGGGGAAGCAGAGGGAGAGGGGGCAGAGGGCGAGGGCGAGGGGAGGCAGAGGGCGAGGGGAGGCAGAGGGAGTAGGGGGCAGAGGGGGAGGCAGAGGGCGAGGGGAGGCAAAGGGCGAAGGGAGGCAGAGGGCGAGGGGGAGGCAGAGGGCGAGGAAGAGGGGAGGCAGAGGGCGAGGGGGAGGCAGAGGGCTAGGGGAGGGGAGGGCTAGTGGAGGGAGAGGCATAGGGCAAGGGGAGGGAGAGGCAGAGGGTGAGGGGAGGCAGAGGGCGAGGGGAGGCAGAGGGCGAGGGGAGGCAGAGGGCGAGGAAGAGGGGGAGGCAGAGGGGAGGCAGAGGGGGAGGTAGAGGGGAGGCAGAGGGCGAGGGCGAGGCAGAGGGCGAGGAAGAGGGGGAGGCAGAGGGCGAGTGGAGGCAGAGGGCGAGGGCAAGGCAGAGGGCGAGGAAGAGGGGGAGGCAGAGGGCTGGGGAGGGCTAGTGGACTGGGGAGAGGCATAGGGCAAGGGGAGGGAGAGGCAGAGGGCGAGGGCGACGAAGAGGGGGAAACAGAGGGCTAGGGGAGGGAGAGGGCTAGTGGGGGTATAGGGCAGGGCTAGGGGAGGTGGAGGGAGAGGGGAGGCAAAGGGCGAGGGAGAGGCAGAGGGCGAGGGAGAGGCAGAGGGCGAGGGAGAGGCAGAGGGCGCGGGGAGGGAGAGGCAGAGGCAGAGGCAGAGGCAGAGGCAGAGAGCAGGGCTAGGGGAGGCAGAGGGCGAGGGGAGGGAGAGGCAGAGGGAGAGGCAGAGACAGAGGGCAGGGCTAGGGGAGGCAGAGGGCGAGGGATGCAGAGGGCGAGGGGAGGAAGGGGGCGAGGGAGGGAGAGGCAGGGGCGAGTGACGAGAGTGAGAGGTAGGGTGAAGGAGTCATACAAGAATAGTGGGCTATTCACCGGTATGTTTGTACGGCATAGCACGAGGTGGACCTGTTACAGAGAGAGCGGAGCACGGACGAACTGCGGCGTGGCATGATCGCTGACTTCCAGGGATATGGCCCCCTTGGCTACTTTGAGAGGGCGGAGGCAGATGCGGAGGGACAGGCAGATGGCGAGGGGGCAGAGGCAGAGACAGGGGACAGGCAGAGGGAGAAACAGAGGAAGATATACAGAGGAGAGGGAAGGAGAGGGAGAGGAAGAGAGATAGAGAGAGAGGAGAGAGGGGCGAGGCAGAGGTACAGGGAGAAAGAGAGAGGGGAGAGGGAGAGAGAGAGAAAGTTGGGAGGAGAGGGAGAGAGAGGGGAGAGGGAGGGGAGAAAGAGAGAGAGAGGAGGAGGGAAGGAGAGGGAGAGGGAGAGGGACAGAGAAAGAGAGAGAGGGGGAGAGGGACTGAGACATGGACACGGACAGAGACGGGGCCAGAGAGATGGGGATGGAGAGATAGACCTAGAGGGAGATGGAGAAGGACAACGACAAAGATCAAGAGGAAGGGCGAGAGGGTGAAAGGGGAAAAGGTTACGGGACTTTCGCTCTGGCTATAGAGAAAAGCTAGCAACAGCCCCGACAACTCCGGCGAAGAGAAAAGCTAGCAACAGCCCCGACAGGCAGGCTGTTATTCTCACCTCCATCGGGGATCAAGGAAACGAGTCGTTGCCGAGGTCTGCGATTCATTATAGCTGGACGTGGGGAGGGGAGAAGGGGGGGGGGCGAGGGGTGGAAGAAGTGATTAAAAGTAAAGATACCGAGTTGCTCTTATCTAGGTCTTTTCCCCCTCTCGCATCGCACCTGTTGTCAGCCCCGTTAAACACGAGAGAGGGCCGTGGCGTTATCACAAATAAACACCGGGAGGGGAGAGGAGGGCGGAGAGGAGAGCGCAGGGTGCAGAACACTAAATCGAGCTCCCATTGAACACTGTACAAAACACTCAAAGCCAATCATCCCACGCCCAAAAGTCTCTCAGTTAGCTGTACTGAAAATTGTAGTTTGGACCTTCATCTCTCAGATTCTTTTCAATTTTAGTGCCCTTAACCGATTTGTTTGCTAATTACGCCCAGAAAAAAATGTGTAGCCGTCCAAGCCGAATTTCTACAAGGATTTTGGGATGGACCCCTCCACTAATTCTCCAGCCAAATAGGGCCACATTTAATGCCAGATGTGGTCCAAATTACATACCAAATTGAAGAGTGAACCCCAGGTTGTCTTAAAAGTTAAAGGCCCAATACAACATTGGGAAGATCGGAAAACATCGATGTCCACAGATTTCCTCCTAATTTACACAGTTTGTAGATGGTCATGATAGAATCCTCATGTTGAAATCTTACGGTCTGGGATGCTGTACTTCCCAAGAAATCTTCACTCAAACATCGACAAATAGTTTATTACTCGCAAGTCCTAAACTATTTCTTATACTACGGAATGGTGCAAAAACCGTGACGGTTTTTTACCTTTTTCTACTTTCTCACCATTTGAGCTAAAACCTTCCCAGGATTGCTTTTTTTGGGATGTTTAATGGTTTAACACACAAACTGTGGCAATCTTTTGACATTTTCCAATGTTGTATGGGGCCTTTAAGTTTCAATTATTCTATAATGTATCAGTTAATTAGCCTCCAAAGACTCCTTATTTAAAAAAAAAAATACCTGGGGTCCACACTTTATGATAATCAGTTCGGCGGAGCCATCTTGGATGGATTTTGTGCGCTGCACCCCGAAGTCTCGCGGAGAGGAGGAAGGGGGGGGGGGAGGGGAGTCAGTGAAATCTCCAACTATAAAGATTGAAGAGATTGATGCCGCGGGTCGATGACTGAACCGAAAAATAAAATCTCATCCCCGGTGTGGTTAAGAACCGGAAGACCAAACACTCCACCCGTTGTTCTTCACTTGTCCAAAAAAAAAAAAAAAAAAAAAAAAATGATGCCATGTTGATTCACAAATTCCGTTCACTTTATCGGTCTTTTTCTAGCGGTGTCTTTGCTGGCAGATGTCTAGTGTGACACCTGCTGTTTGGTGAATCTGGCGATTTTGTTTTGCTTCGATCGAGGCAACGCCACGAAATTTACCCGCAATCGGGGCGAATAAACGTCTTGAGCTAGTCTCAAATTCTGCATTTCTGCCTCCGGGTATATTGTAACGGGGAAAAAAACAACAGGCTCACCTGTCGTGGACAAAGATGGACCCGCCATTCGCTCTGTGCATGGTCCCCCTTATTCCTCCATGCTCTGTGTTACGCTCTTGGGTTTGTGAAGGAGGCCAAGAAATAGACCAGTTGGCAGGACCACGTGAAGATAGGGAATTCAATACCAATTCATTGAGCTTCATGATAATATTTTTGCGGGGCATCTATGGGGCGAGTTATACGGCAGAATAATGCTTACGCTTTTGACTGGCACACTGGCTATACCCCGACGAAGTTAGAGTTTAGACGTCTGTCTTTTTGCTGTGGACTTCAAACATCATATAGAATCAAGTTTGTAGAAGTTTGAACAAGATCTGCCATCACATTGTTGCAATTAAAGGTAAACCAACCCAGTCACCAGCATGACCTCGTCGACGCCGCTGAGCTATCACCACAGTGACCTCTGACCTGATTAAGTGATGCGCCTACTGAAGCATCGTTGTCCCCCGCCATACCGACCTCCCATGCAGTCGATCGCCAGCGCATCCATTCCAATGCTATTGTCACCGTACCACGCTGTCCCCTTTGACACAAAAGCCGCGACATCCCTGCCAGCACAGCTATCACCACACTGACCTCTGACCCAATCACAAGCTTGGGCTATTCTCACCAGGATCGATCGTACGCTGAGCAACAAAATCAGCTGAAAGACGTCTAGTTCTTGACAACTCTCGCCTCACCCCCTCTACCATTTCTGATCACATCTCAAAGTCAAAACCATCAAGAAACGTCATCACCAAGAAAATAATGCCTATTGACAAGGGCAGGGTATTCCCTGCATAACTGCGTATTTTTGTCTCCAAAGCTTGCCACGAGAATAATCATGCTTGATAAAAATCCACACAAATGCCACTGTAACAACATTGGTAAAAGGTGATATACAAAAATGTTGCAAACTGCTTACTGACTAAAATTACCAAAATGTAAATCTTGAAATTTAGTGGGTCTGACGTTTCGATCCTAGCAGGACCTTTCTCAAAGGCAGAGTCACTCTGTCTTTGAGAAAGGTCCTGCTAGGATCGAAACGTCAGGCCCACTAAATTTTAAGATTAACATTGTTAAAAGTTAAAAGATTGCCACAATTTGTGCGATTAACCATGGAGGCCCTCTACCACCATGGTTTAACCATTCAACATTCCGAAAAAGACATCCTGCGAAGGTTTTTGCTCATATGGTAATCCGATAAAGTAGAAAAGGAAAAAAAAACTGTCAAGGTTTACGCACAGTTCTGTAGTGTAAGAAAATGTTTATTACTCGCGGGTAATAAAATATTTGTCGATGTTTGAGTGAAGAACAGCGTCCCAGACCTTAAGATTTAAACATGAGGATTCTATCATGACCATCTACAAACTGTGTGAATTAGAGGGAAAGGTGGACATCGATGTTTTCCGATCTTCCCAATGTTGTATTGGGCATTCAAACCCCCTACACAACATTGGTAAGATCAAAAAACGGATTATGTTCACAGATTTACATGAAACTTATACAGTTTGAACTTGAAGATGCTTATGGTAGAAACCTCTCACTGAAATATTTCTGCCTAAAATGCTGTATTTTTTAAAAGGGTAAAATAAATCGTTTTCATATCGGTCTCACATCTAGATCTAAACGATTTTTCGGAACAATTCGTTGAATGCTGCATTTTCGGGAAACAAATGAAGCGGTTTTCATTATTTTCTCGATACTTGGTTGGCGGATTGAGCTGAAATGTTCACAGGTGTGCTATTTCATGCATAATGTTGGATCAGACAACGTATGGATGCTATTCTTTGACCTCGACCAATGTTGTGTTATCCCTTTTAGTTACAAGCGCAAAGGACTCGGTTTATAGATTTCCTTGCTCATTGTTGTCCTACCCATGCTTATACTAGCTCCATGGTTGCAACAATTCTACATGTAGGCCCTGCATTTACATGCGCATAATAATAGCAGTGCTTTACCTTTAGTTTAGACTCAATCTCTATCCAATAATGCGACCCGTGGACCGTTAACATACCACATTCACAATACATCAGAACTCTTTCTGCTGAGCAAATCGGTAGCCACCTCATAGTCACACTAGTATCAGCCTAGACTAGCATTTAATGGAGAATTGTCATCATTTTAATCTTGTTACCGCTTTACCAACGCTCACTCGCATTGGCCTTATCCGGTGTCTGTAAACACCTCTCTCTGTCTCTGTCCCTCCCCCTCCCCCTCCCCCTCCCCTTCTCCCATCTCGGTACCCCCCCAAAAATATGGTCCATTTCACACCTCTACTCCAAGGTAAGTCTCTGATCCCGCCTGGTATGCGATCAATGCGCGGGCAGACCTTCAGCGCATCCAAGCGAGCCGCAATCGGCCTGGCAGTATCCCATCGCCATCTGCACGTGTTAATCACAAACCAATTTACAACCCTCCATGGGCTCGCCTGCCCGTTGGAGAGAGAGAGAGGGAGGTAGTGAGGGGGAGGGGGTAGGAGATGGAGATGGAGATGGGGCCTTGGTATTATATTAGTCATACCCTGGACATGTCCGGTCCTGGCATGGCCAAAACATTTCCGTAATACCTTTCCTATCAGCCTTTAGACACCAACCCCCCCCCCCCCCCCTCCATCCTCCGCGCACGCATTATGTACAGGCACCATCCTTGACAAAAGATCGACCACGAGATAAACCTAATATAGAGCGGTCAGTTTATGGAGTGGAGGGGGAGGTTAGCTGAGAGCTTTCGGCTAATCAAGTGCGGCCACGAACCCCCCTCCCCTCCCCCAAGGAGAATTCAATCTATGCAATCCTAGTTTGGACATCCCGTGCAGCGCTCGTCAACACGGGAGCGTGGGAGAGTGTGGCGGGTTCAAATCCCTTCCTTGCAGCTCCGGTATCGTTGTTATTTTGTGGGTAACATCGGAGTAATGGCTAGTCACTATGGGGTTTCTTTCTAATCTTAGTGGAAGGTTTGCGGTGACACCATGTTTATCTTCTCTTTCAAGAATTGTGACTCTGAAAAAGGTGCCGGTACTGCTTTCGGGGTTAGAAATCCGGGTAACTATAGCTGGGTTTCTTTCTAAATGAGATAATGAAAAAGGCTGCAACACAAGGATGGGTAGAACTAGGGCCTATACCTAATGGTAAGAAGTTCTTGCCCTGACCTATATTTTACATATCTTGTTGTATTGAACATGACGTAATGCAAAATCAATTGAAAAATTGCCAAACAAACCAGTTTACTGGACCGGGACTTGAACCCGGGACCTCTGGTATCCTAACCGCTGGACTTCCCATTTTAAGTCCAGTGGAAACGGCCCAGTTTTACCGGCCAACCTCTGCCCAGTAAAAAGTGACCAGGTAAGTTTAACCGAGCCGATTAGTCCTGTGGAAACGCACCACTGGGTAAAACAGCGTACATGCACTGTGCACAATTTTTGTTTGCCAGCTCGGTTACTTTAACCATCCTCTTGGTTAAATTGACCGACTCAAAAGTCCAAGTGGGAATTACGACGGTCAAATTTGACCATTGCAAATTTAACCATCGTCTCGGTTAAATGTTAGTCCAGTGGAAACGCAGATTCACAACATTTCCAGAGGAAACAGAGCCGGCATAAGTGTGGTTGAAATGTGGCCAGACCCACTAACTTGCTATCAATTCACCGAACTAAATAAATCACATCGTCACCGCAAAATTACGTCTTACCATTGCAGACTTTTCACGATGGTTTTTTGTTTTGCTCGGCGTTACTTATGCAGGCCTAGGCTAATGTGATTGGACCTTAACTCGCAGCGACTCAGATCGTAGGAAAATCTGTGCTCTTCACACCTACTATACAATAGATGAGTTGATTACTCCTGTCCCAAAACGCCGGAGGGCATGTTGTTTTCCAATAACTCCTCCAACGCGCACAAAATATCGCCCAGCGTGGAGAAAGTCCTCCTCAGTTAAGTCGGGATTATCACGACCACATCTACCGTGTGACGTTCATCGTTTGTGACTGCAATGGAGGTGTCCACTTGGCATATTATTATGGCGCGGGCGACCCGAGTCATATCATCTCCGTAAACGAAGATTCTCTGGGGTTAAGCGGCTCTGTCAGATCGACTGGCTGTTTTAAAAGCTGCACCCCCCCAAAAAAAAAAAAAAAAAAAAAATGGGGAAAAAGTGAAATAATTGGGGCTGTGCTCGGTCGACAAAGGAATCTTGTAATGTGTCAGTATCCTTGCAGCTGGGGGGAGGGGTGGAGTGAAAGTGAGATAATTGGTTCAGGGTTTGAGGGAGGCTGGGGTGCCTCCCGAACGCCTCTTTTCAACCTTCGGGTTCGGTAATTGATGGCAGGCGGTGACGTGTGTAGAATCTTGCTCATTACTCTGCCCCACCAACCATCCCTCACAGTCACAGGCGCACACCAGCACCCTTGTAACGCAATCAAACCCCCCACTGGAGTCGGTCTCGGATCCCCGGCCCGAGATGTGTCAATTAGTGTGTGAAAACCTCTGGCCTCTGTCTGTCTGTCTCTCTCTTCCCTCTCTCTTTCTTTCTCCCTCTCTTGCCCCTTTCCCTCCTCCCCTCTCATTTTCTCTCTCTCTCTCTCTATCTCTCTCTCTCTCTCTCTCTCTCTCTCTCTCTCTCTCTCTCTCTCTCTCTCTCTCTCTCTCTCTCTCTCTCTCTCTCTCTCTCTCTCTCCCTCTATCTATCTCTCTCAGTCTCTATCTTTCTCTCTCTCTCCACCCTCTCTCTCTCTCTCTCTCTCTCTCTCTCTCTCTCTCTCTCTCTCTCTCTCTCTCTCTCTCTCTCTCTCTCTCTCTCTCTCTCTCTCTCTCCCCCTCTATCTATCTCTCTCAGTCTCTATTTATCTCTCTCTCCCTCTCTCTCTATATCTATCTATCTCTCTCTATCTCTCTCCCTTTCTCTTTCTATCTCTCTCTTTCTATCTCTCTCTCTTTCTATCTCCCTCTCTCCGCCTCTCTCTCTCTCCCTCTCTCTCTGTCCTCCACTTTTCATTCTCTTCACCTCTCTCTCTCTCTCTTGCTCTGTGTTTCTTTGTCTATATTATATATCTCGTCTCCTCTCCCTCTCTGTGTCTCTGTATTTCTCTCTCCTCCACGTTTCTCAGAAACTCCACCTCTCCCTCTCTCCCTCCCCCCTCTCTCACTCTCTCACTGTCTCTCACTCTCTCACTCTCTCTCTCTCTTTCCTCCACTTTTCCCTCTCCACATCTTACCTCTCTGTCCCCCCCCCCCCCTCTCTCTCTCTCTCTCTCCCTCCCTCTCTCTCTCTCTCTCTCTCTCTCTCTGTCTCTCTGTCTCCCTCCCTCCCTGTCTCTCTGTCTCTCTGTCTCTCTCTCTCTCTTTCTCCCCCTCTTTGCCCCTTTCCCTCCTCCCCTCTCCTTTTCTCTCTCTCTCCACCTCTCTTGTCTCTCTGCTCAGGGCCAGACTTGGGTGCTTATTGGAAGGGGGGGGCAAACCATTTAGCCAGAAGGGAAGGAATCGATTTCGGACAGAGCTGTCAGTTACCTCAACCCCCCCCCACCACCACCTCCTCCTCCCCCGGCCTGACTGTCAATCTCTGGGAGCAGGCAGCGTCTTTCAAGCCAGGCATCCCATTTGATTTATGAGAAGGGCCGGAGACATATCAAAACGTGACCAACAGAAATGGGAAGGAACGACTTTCAGTTTCAGTGTCAGTGTCGAGTTAACCACGGTGTCATTGCCAATTTTCCGCATTGTGATTCCGTCGTGCAAACACTCAAGTCTTATGATAACCACCGTTCAATATCTTCATAGGAATGTTTACTGCTTGGCACATTGCACTCTGGGCCCTAGTCAGTAGTCTGGGCGTAACCTAGATGAAGTTTGTAACAACCCGATATCATTTCAGCAGGGATTGTTTTTTGGGGGTTTCTTTTGAGGGCTCAACTAGTGAAAGCGGCGCTTCGACATTGGGCCTAAGTCGAGCCATGGAGCTATAGCCATGGAGCTATCTTATAGATGTCCATGGTTTGAGCATTGGTACTTTCTTCGAAAATTGTTTCGCTAATTTTTCGCTAAACAGCAGCTGGTATAGTGCCATGACAGTGTGATTACATTCAGACTGTGCTTCCCACGGGTGGAGACGAGCCATGACGTAGATGATAATGAAGCTGATAGTTGTGATGGCTCTTCCATCTCCGCGACCATGGTCTTCTTCTCTGAAAACAACATTCATCTTCACTGACTCACTCCCTTCCTCCCATCCCGTCTGTCTCGTCACCCCCCCGCCCCCTCCCTCCCCTCCCTCTCCTCCTCAACGAACCAAACTTCGCCACGGCACTCTCTCGATATTCACCCCTCGTCCTTCTGAGACTGAGAGAAGAGACGGCGAGGAAGTCTGGTGATTTGTCTTGCCTTGTCCCATCCCGTCCGTCTGATATCGCCCCGGGTTATGCTGAAGTGCGTGGGGTCGTACGTATAAATTATTATTATCTGCTTCGCCGAGGCCTCTTTGCGGAGTAACCCAACTTCAAGGCAATCCTTCCCCGGTCTGATATGTAATCCTTCCGGATGGTCTGCCCCTCCCCTGTGAAGCCTTGGGGGAAATTGATGTCACATTGGGGCCAGCCCTCGCTGCCATGTGGTCTCAGCATCCGGCAATCACTCAGTTCTGACATGGGCTCCGGTCTCCGGGACCGTGCGTGTAATTATTTCCATGTAGCCCCGCTGGCTGCGGCCCAATGTCCGTCTATAGAGGGCGATATTTGTGAAGAGCGTGCACCTTCGTAAAGGGTGCAGAACACTAAAACAAAAAAGACCCTGCTGTTGTTGATGTTGCTGTTGTTGTGGCTGCTGCTGTTGCTGTTGCTTGTGTTGTTATTGTTGTTGTTGTTGTTGCTGCTGCTCCTGCTGTTGTTGCTGTTGTTGTCGTTGTTGATGATGCTGCTGCTGCTGTTGCTGTTGCTTGTGTTGTTATTGTTGTTGTTGTTGTTGCTGCTGCTCCTGCTGTTGTTGCTGTTGTTGTTGTTGTTGTTTTTGCTGCTGCTGTTGTTGTTGTTGCTGCTGCTGCTGCTGTTGTTGTTGATGCTGCTCCTGCTGTTGTTGATGTTGTTGTTGTTGTTTTTGCTGCTGCTGTTGTTGTTGTTGCTGCTGCTGCTGCTGTTGTTGTTGCTGTTGTTGTTATTATTGTTGTTGATGTTGTTGTTGTTGTTGTTGCTGCTGCTGCTGCTGTTGTTGATGTTGTTGCTGCTGCTGCTGCTGTTGTTGTTGCTGTTGTTGTTATTATTGTTGTTGATGTTGTTGTTGTTGTTGATGCTGCTGCTGCTGTTGTTGTTTTTGTTGCTTCTGCTCCTGTTGTTGTTGATGTTGCTGTTTTTGTTGCTTCTGCTGCTGTTGTTGTTGTTGTTGTTGTTGTTGTTGTTGTTGTTGTTGTTGTTGTTGTTGTTGTTGTTGCTGCTGCTGTTGTTGTTGCTGTTGTTGTTGTTGTTGCTGTTGTTGTTGTTGTTGTTGTTGTTGTTGTTGTTGTTGTTGTTGTTGTTGTTGTTGTTGTTGTTGTTGTTGTGGTGGTGGTGGTGGTCGTCCTCCTCCTCCTCCTCCCTCGAAATTGTCTAGATTTGTATTAGCTTGGTCTTTTCAGTCAGTGAGCTGTGGGCAATATCTTTATATTGATATTGAGATTTAAAAGAGAATTATAAGGTTCGTCCTATTTTTCTCTAAACATGATGTGGCAAACGGCTTATTGACTGAAATGACCGAAGTGCAAAAAATTTAAACATTTTCAGGACCTGACATCTCGATCCTTTTCTCTTGAAATCATTTCGTTGGAGAACAGAAAGCAGGAATGGTTAATTTCCAATTTTGGTCAGACGTCGGTGTTTGGATTTAAATCCATCTCAATAAAAATAATACAGGCCCGAAGGGAGGCATCAAAACCATTGGTTTCTATTTTTTAGGACCGAGCAGGATCGGTATGTTTGTATTTCATTCTGTCTGTGTCTGTGTCTGTGTCTCAGTCTCTGTTACTGTTTCTGTCTTTGTCTGTGTCTGTCTCTGTCTCTGTCCCTGTCTCTGTCTCCCCCCACCTCTCTCTCAATGTACGCTCATGTAGGTACATGCAATTCGACTGAATTACGAGCCAGTCAGGGCTAATTCTGCACTCTCCCTCTCCAGGGATCGATATTTTCATTTCATTCGAAAGGTCGTAAAAACAGTGATTTAAGTTGGAAACATGGGTCCCCGCTGTCAGTGTAAAAACAGCACCGCTTGATGAAGACCGGATGTACTCATAAAAAAAAATACATCCCACAATAGAACAAGAAAGGGATAAGGACCCTGACATCAATTTTGCCCCCTCTATTCTTTTCGTTTTTTTTGTTCTCTCTTTTTGTTTTCATGTTCCAGGCTTTCATGTCCACTATAATAACGGGCTACCTGAATGATATGACAAGTGTGGGTTTGATTGCAATAGCACTCGTGGGGATTAGCTCTGGGGTATTTACGAGCGCCAGGTGTACCCCGGGATATGCTCCTCCCGTTCAGCTGGGCGGCCCGGTCAGGGAGGGAGGGAGGGAGTTAGGGAGGGGGGGGGGGGAGAATGTTCCCCCTGTCGGAATCTTCCAGACGAAGCAATCCGGAAGAGCTTCTATGGAGGTGGGTGGGGTGGGGGTTGTTCGTTTTAGTCGGATTGACCACCTCGCAAAAATTGAAAAATTGAATAATCGAAAAATCGAAAAATTGAAAAATTAAAAAATTGAAACATAAAAAAATCGAACAATTGAAAAATTGAAAAATTGGGTAAAGAAAACTTCTTTGCCAATTATTCAATTTGTTCAAAAGTTGCCAGTCAGTTTTTCCTTTGTGTGTTTGTTTGTTTGACCCCACCCTAAAGACAAGTTGACTATTAGGGAAGGCCACAAACTAAGAGCTGGATAGCTTAGATCATAGATGGAAGATCACTGGTATACTTTAATCCAGAGGTCTCGGGTTCAAGTCCCGATCCAGCACAAGTTTTCTTCGCCAAATTGTTCAATTTGTTCAAAGGTTCCAGATCAGTTTTTCCTTTGTTTGTTTGTCTTGTTTAAACTGTGTATTTGAGTCCGCCTCCGCCTCCATAAAGTACCTGACTGGGCCAATCACGTGGTTCACTTCAGCTCACAAACAAGATATAGGCCTATCATCGTCCGTCAAAGTATGAATACAAGATTCCTTCGCTTGAGGGTGACTCGAGGAGGTATCGGTGTGCTCGTCTCTTGAAAGAGTCAACGCCAGAAATTGACATCTTATTTGCCGGCAACGTGATCAGGGAGACGGTCCCAGACACGTATGGACTGGGTAAAGCTTCTATTTCAAATGAGTTGGTCCTATCATCTGGTGTGGTGAGTGCATGCCACAGGTCATGAAGTGGAGGTAGCACCTTGTACCGTAGGCTACGGGACGCTGTTTGTTTCGCAAGCGAACGAATACGGTTAGTGCAACGGATACGTCATCAATTATGACGTCATACGCTATTTCCTATCCGATAAACGTGTGGACGACACGGATATCTCTCGCTCGCGCTATGTAAATCGTCTTTACTTCGTGCCAATAACAATTATGGATGGTGTTGTCCAGAAAGAGGTAATCGCTGAATGCATAAGGGCCATTTTTGTGTTTCAAATACTTTGAAACACGAACAGATACCGGTAAGCCTCAACGTTGGATGTCAAAACGTGGTTGCATGGTGTCAGAAATAGACTTCATTTCAGACTCAAGACTAATTTCACATAGCGCTGAGAACATCGCTACTCAAAACCCGGCTTGGGCTTCGGCTCCGACTTCGTCTCTGTTATCCAAAAGCTGAAAACACAGATTGGAGTTATTTGTTGCAGTTGAAGCTTCGGATTTTTTTTTTTTTTTCGCAAAATGCAGTGTAACGTTCCAAAAACAAAGCCAAAGGCCTCCCGTTTTCATGCCTTACCTTGTAGTTGTACTTGGACGAAAGTAAGTAAGACAGAGCCAGAGCCTGAGCCTAAGCCGGGTTTTGGAAAAGGGCCCAATACACCGGCATTGCGAAGCGGTGGAATGGCCACTCACTAGTAGGGGCCTACATGGTGCGGATAGGTAAACGTGTGCGTACGCGTATCCGCACGCGTTTCCGTTCGCTTGCGAAACCCCTATATTGCTCCGCGCGCACCAACTCCGAGAATGGAGGTGTATTTTTTGTTTCATTCATCGGCCGTGCTTGTCACTCAGACAATGATGAGGGTCGCCGGGGCCGAGCGAACATGAGACCCGTCAAATCTCCAAAGGAGTGGGGCTGTTGTGCTTTAGCGTCGGCTGTCAAGATCGCAGCCGAGATTGGTGACTTGTGGTGGTGGAATTTTGGTTTTGTTTTTGGGTGATTTTTGTGTGTGTTTTTTTTTTTTTTTTGGGGGGGGGATGGTGGTATAATATTCCCGTCTCTCGGTGGTGAAACAACCATGTGCTATATACCACCCCACCCCCACGGTGGGCCCTCCCAAAACTTACATTATGTCACCGGTCTCACGGCCCTCTAAAGCAAAGGGAAGGAATTTTTTCCGAGTCGGGCGTCGTTAATCACAACTCGCCGCAGCTGCTGACGGTCGAATGTTTTCCTGCGGCCGTCTCGCGTTTCCCCCCGCCTGTTTGAGCGCTGGCAGCGCCTTGTAAAATGCAATGGCTTTAAACTCTCGACACCAACAGTCGTATTTCAAACACAGCGGCCAGACTCTCCGTACGGTATCCCCACCGTAACCCGGTCTGTCCCCTAGCCCCACCACACTGTCTCGCACCACGCAGCGACATGCAAACAGTGTGAATTAACTTGTTGTATGCACGCTTGTACACACATCCAAAATTGACAAGGGACACATATTATACCCCCCACTATAACCCCTACCGGTCCAAACTGGGTTCTTTTTAATGAGTTTCTTTGACAAATTGAACCCCGATATATATTACTCACCCTCCCCCCCCTCCACCCACACACGCACACATACCGCCCCTCTCCCCCCCCCATCGAAATTCCAGAACCGTTACCCCAAGACCTCCAGTGGAACGGATATCCTTCCATTTCCAAGCCACAAAATGTGAAGCCATGGTCAGAATTTACGGCATGGGATTGTTGCAGATTATAACAAGTCTGGCCCTAAGAGCTGGAACAGCCGGGACCAGAGCGGGATTTGTGTGCAGGAGGCGGTACGGTCGAAAGAAATAACGGGCTAGCTGCCCATTTCAACGCGGGACGACTATGTTCCCCTGATGTTGTCTTTTCTCGGAGGTCCCATGCAGTCACACACATTTTGTTGAGCCTTTTTTTTCTCCTACCGACAATTGTTTTGAAGTAGCCGACTACATCGCACATGAAAGGTGGTATCGTCAACAGAAAATCCCCTGAAAATAATTGCCTTTGAGAAAGGTCCTCTTAGGATCGAAACGTCGGGCCCTCTAACTTTTGAGATTTTTGTATTGCAGGTCATCTTAGTCTGTGAGCAGTTTGCAACCGTTTTTTTTTTACTTCATGGAAATGAGTGCATGAGATTTGAAGGTTTGCATGGTGGGTGGGTTCACGGCGCATAATATCTGCGATGATACCGTGAGCACGGTCTCTTTTGGAGAATGAGTATAGTGACGCGAACGAGTGTATAATTATTCTGGAGCCAGATATTTCAAAAAAGATCATGGTGCCACTGCAAACCCTTACATATACAACTCTTCATCGACAGTTTGTGGATAGTTTGTGTCTGTCCTCTGTAGTCGATTTCACCAAACCCATCTGACTTACTGCAGCGAGTAAGCTTAGCAGCGAGGCGACTACGGCCGCCCGACTGAAAGTACGGCGACGGCTCCCGTCAGCCGCCAGATGCAGATGGGACTGTGTAGTCCCGATTCGGGGACTGGTCGTCAAGTTAAGGAAACGCTCGACGCATTCTTTGGAGGCCCGATCTCTCCAATCTCTTTATTACAAAGAATGTCACAAAAGACAGAAGAAGACAAAGACACCCCCAGATACCGCTAACGGTCTATTCAAGTACAGTATACACCAGAAAACACTCTCCGCATCTTGTTCAGATGGGATCGGGAAGAGCTGAGAAAGGTTGTTGTCTCCAATCGGGTCGAACAGTGGTGTGTGTCCCGCAGGGGGGGGGGGGGTTAGCCCCAACCCTCACTCTCAGTTTTACGACCTGTTGAAGGTCTCTCACCGAGGGACAAACTTAGAGGACCTACGGTATTAAGCCGCCTCGGTATACACTCACAAAACCAGAAGAAACCATTAGAGTGCATAATTAAAGTGTGCATGTGGTGAGTCCTATTTTAGCTCGCGTATTTGTATCAACTATAATACTGGCAGTGAACACGCAAGGCATGCTCCAGGGGTGTCCAAAGATAAACCCGAATCCCTACATTACGATCAATCGCACGGCGATGAGCGATGCACAGAAACCATACACTGTACACTGATACAACGTAACACAACTTACGATAGGTTATCCATCGTAAGTTGCGTTACGATGCATCGTAAGGATTTGTGAAATCCACCCTTGGAGAGATGCAGTGTTTCCTGCTCTTCTTTCTTCTATCTTTCTATATACATGTATACTAAAATGAAGTCTGAAAAGAGTGTCGATAAAATGCCTTGACTGGGATTTGAACCAGAGGCACTGCTTTTACATAACCGGGTGTTCTACCATTAGGCCTATGTGATAGCCTCCCATAAATTGTCATAATTATATTTCGAGAGTGGCTTCAAGTCTTTAAAGGCCAAATACAACATTGGGAAAATCGGAAAACATCGATGTCCACAGATTTCCTTCAAATTTACACAGTTTGTAGATGGTCACGATAGAATCCTCATGTTGAAATCTTACGGTCTGGGATGCTGTACTTCCCTAGAAATCTCCACTCAAACATCGACAAATAGTTTATTACTCGCAAGTCATAAACAAGTTCTTACACTACAGAATGGTGCAAAAACCGTGACGGTTTTTTTTTTTACCTATTTCTACTCAGATCACCATTTGAGCTCAAACTTTCGCAGGATTGCTGTTTTGGGAAATTTAATGGTTTAACACACAAACTGTGGCAATATTTTGACCTTTACCAATGTTGTATTGGGCCTTTAAAAAATATATATATAAACTTTCACTGCCACATTATGTCCCGGAATCACTTTTGTATATCGACTATCATGATATTAACGATACAGAGGCTTTTGTTTTAAAATTTGGTTGCCTTTGGGTTTTTTTATGTCCCGTCGAAAGCAAATGGAAACTCGTTCAGTTTTCAGTATGGCTTCACCTCAGTCAACTGCCCAAGAGTTCAATTTTTTTTTCGAGTCCACGTATATAAGTGTCTTCAAAGGAAACAAACCTTAGTAAACAACTCGCACATCTTACACACACTCTCTCTCTCTCTCTTTTCTTATTTCATTGTGGAATGTTAACGCCAGCTCCTTTGCAAATAAAAAAAAAATATCCAGATAAGATCAGAACAGAAATGCAATGTGTAGAAGTCATCATCAGGGAACAAGGAGTTTCGCTCTAAATTGCAGCGGAATTTCCTCCCGGACATTTCCTTCTGCGTGCCTGTTTTTTTTTTTTTTTTTTTTTTTGGGGGGGGGTCTCGACGGAGTGGAGAAAAAATGAAATAAAATTTCCCCGTTTTTTTCTTTCCCAGATGACTGTCGTTACAGCAAGGGGGGTGTTGCATTGTTCGATGGCTTTCCAACGTGTCACGATGTGGGACGAACGTACGGAAGCCCAACCGGGCCAGGTTGTCTAACAACCTTTTTTTATTGCGAAATAACGCAATAACTTTGCGAAATAACGCAATAGCTTTGCGAAATAACGCAATAGCTTTGCGAAATAACGCAATAGCTTTTCGAAATAACGCAATAGCTTTGCGAAATAACGCAATAGCTTTGCGAAATAACGCAATAGCTTTGCGAAATAACGCAAATGAAAACTTTGCGAAATAACGCAAATGAAAACTTTGCGAAATAACGCAATAACTTTGCAAAATAAAGCAATACTATTGCGAAATAACGCAGACTTTCTCCCTGCCTCCCTGCCTGCCTGCCTCCCTCCCTACCTCCCTTCCCTGCCTCGCTGTCTCCCTACCTCCCTTCCCTGCCTCGCTGCCTCCCTACCTCCCTCCCTGTCTCCCTACCTCCCTGCAATATTATTGCGTTATTTCGCAAAGCTATTGCGTTATTTCGCAAAGCTATTGCGTATTTCGCAAAGCTATTGCGTTATTTCGCAAAGCTATTGCGTATTTCGCAAAGCTATTGCGTATTTCGCAAAGCTATTGCGTTATTTCGCAAAGCTATTGCGTTAATTCGCCAAAAAAAAAAAAAAAATATTTAGAAAACCTGGCCAGATCGGGCTTCCGTACTAACGTGTTTGGAGACTACTGCCACGATAATGTTGACGGCTTTCCCGGATGTAGGCCCTAGTCTTTACCAACCCAACCCCCCCCAAAAAAAAAAATAATAATAATAATAATAATACTAAAAAGGGGGAATGCCGAGTGCTGGATTCTCATCCAAGCTGTCTTGAACTCGGGCTGAACCCGGTTTGTTATCGTCTTTCAGTTTTGGGATCAGGACTTTACAACAGGCATATGCTGAGTGGAAGGTGCGCGGTGACACCGTGCAATAGTGTGGCTCTGAAAAGATCCAGTAACTCAACGTTTTGGGCAGTGTGTATAGGCCTATACTATCCAAGTCCTGGTACTTCCACTATGGAGGTAGGAGTAGCAATGCTTCCACCATGCACACCTTCAAATCTTCTATATAAACATACTGAGGTTACCACTGGACTTGATTCGTCTCACCGAGACGATGGTTGCTTTTCCCAAGTCCAGTGGAAACGGCTCAGTCAAAATTTCATCTCGGTCACTTTAGATTCCGACAGTTACTTTTACCGGCCAACCTCTGCCCAGTAATAACATTGACCAGGTAGATTGAACCATACAGCCAAGGCTTGCTCTGTGCTTTAAACTAGTCGATTGGGCTGAGTGGAAATGGCTTTGTAAAATTTCATCTCGTCTACTTAAACAGATTCCGACGGTTACTTTTACCGGCCAACCTCTGCCCAGTAATAAAACTGGTAAATTCAACCATACAGCCAAATCCTGCAGAATCCTATTTGCCTTTTTGCAGGATTCTGCAGGATTCAGGGCATTAGAGATTTATGTCACTGTAGGAAAATGCAGGATGCAGGCTACGGTACTAGTTTCAAAGTCTTGGAGAAGGATTTTGCAGGATTGAGGGCACATGGGAGTCGACACACTGTAGGAATGTGCATGGTTGAGGGCATAAGGCATAATTTTGTCTGTAGGAAAATGCAGGATGCTTGTCACAATTCGGATGTCGTTGTGGCTTTTGTCAAGAGATTATCCGTTCGAAAAAGGGCCCATTGTTCTAAGCTGAAAAGAGTCCTTGTTTAGAATGTGGACTAACTCCACAAGCTCAGTGCAGGATTTTGCAGGATTCAGGCAATGGTCCACAGTAGCCAGTACTGTAGGATTTTGCAGGATTAAGGTCACATGGAGCTTTGAACAAGGTAGGATTGCAGTATTTTGCAGGATTCGGGTTATATATTACAAACAAATTGTTAGGGGGTTAGCCTATTAAACGAGTCGATTAGTCCATGGGAAACGAGCCACTCGACCGGTGTAAAATAGACAAACAAACGGGGAAACTGGGTTGAATCAATAGATAGATAAGATAGTAGGCCTAGATGTGAAACAAGATGAACACCCTGAAGCAGCAACGAGGAAATCCTTGATTGTTACCTCGGTTATGTTTATTTATACCTGATAAGCCATAAAGCTTTTTTGATATACATTAATGGTTACCGTACCATGGTTTTAGTCATAGACTAGTACCGTAGGCCTATATACAAGAAACCCCTTGGAGAACTCCACAAAGCCACCACGATTGTGCACAATTATACCCAAAGAGCATTCTATGTGCCAATTCAGGGGACGATTTCACCAAACCCATCGTAACTTACGATCAATCGCAAGACGAGGAGCGATGCACAGAAACCACACGGCCTTAAACAACTTACGATGGGTTATTCATCGTAAGTTGAGTTGCGATACATCGTACGGTAAGGCTTTGTGAAACCCAGCCCAGCTGTGTTAGTCAACAACTCATGGATTGCACTTCAAGACTATTAAACAGACGGGAAAGAATGAGTAGACTTTTGGAACATCAGCTTCTCCATCGTCGGAATATTCAATGCAATATTTTTCTCAACTTCTCGAGTACACTCACTCAGTGTGGTCATCTAGATACAAGTACCATACACAATTCCCAACTGGTTCTTGTCGACTTTTTACGTTACAAGTTGGTACAATGGGTTCAGAAATTATATGCAATCGTCTAGATTGCGTCACAGAGTGTACTTTTGTGTTGACGTTGACGGGATGATCATTTCAACTGACATTCCACAAGCATTGAATTCCTAACGGTTTAGGGGACATCGCTTTTAAATTCAGGCAGTAGGTCTATACCTTCCGCAGAGACTGAATTCCACCGCTCTGCCTTTGAGAAAAGCCCTGCTAGGATCGAAACATCGGGCTCTTTCAAAGTTCCAGATGTGTGTCGGGTCAGTCCAGAAAGCAACCGGTTTTAGAATTGACGGTACAGCCTCTTTTCTTTTGCAACGAAACCGATGGAACGGCTAACGAGCCAGGAGATGTTTTGCGGAGCATGGCCGATGCGGAGATTTGGTCCGGCGAAATGCGTTTTGCAAACATCCACGTAAACTCGCTTTCCCCCCAAAGCCATGCTAAATAATATCCGAGGCAAAATCGACTAGTTGGGGTTGGTGCATTGGAGAAAGTGAAGGAGGGTGGGGGGATATTGGAATCTGTTAAAACAGCATTGGGCCACTAAAGTCCCCCGTCCTTGGGAATAGGGAATGATGCACCCAGTGGGGAACGCAGAGAGAGGGAGAGAGAAAGAGAGGGAGGGAGATAGATAGAGAGAGACAGAGACAGAGAGAGATAGAGAGAGAGAGAGAGAGAGAGAGAGAGAGAGAGAGAGAGAGAAAGAGAGAGAGAGAGAAAGAGAGAGGAGAAAGAGAAAGACAGACAGACAGACAGAGGCCAGAGGTTTTCACACACCGAAGAGAAAATTGACTGATCTGTTAGGTCCATTCTGAATTCACCCCTTTCCCCCATCTCTCCCTGGTCTGGATATCCATTTAGGTCTATAGTAAAGACTTTTTGGCCCCAGTGCGGTGGGGAAAAAGATAGTACTGTCTCGCTTCCCCTCACTTTCTCTCCACGAAGCTGCTACCCCTCAGCCCCCTCCCCCGGCCCCCCACACCACATCCCACCCCCTCTCCCCCTCCCCGCTCCCTATTCTCACATATTGTTTCCATGACTCCTGCGTGTTAGCGAGTGAGTCTGCGATTGCCATCGTGCACCCGTGCCGGTGTAATGCACAGAGCAGATGAAGGTTCCCGGTTCCATCGATATATTCTCACATTCGGTGTTTTCGTTTTGGTGATTTCGCTGAAGGCGATCTGAACGTCGGGCCCTTTAAATTTCTGAAACTTTCTGAAGACTGTCCCGCCCAAGAAAATATAACCACGATTGAACTGTAATGCACAGGCCTACCAAAATTATGATAACTGCTCAGCAGTCGATTTCACCAAACCCATCGTAACTTACGATCAATCGCAAGACAACGAGCACTGCACAGAAACCACATGGTGTGTCACAACTTACGATGGGTTATCCATCGTAAGTTGAGTTACGATGCATCGCAAGGCTTTGTGAAATCGACGTACTGTCAGGGCTCACTGACTTAAACTAGCCCCTACACAACATTGTTAAGATAGAAAAACAGAAATGTTCACAGATTTTACATGAAACTTATAGTTATACAGTTTGAAGATGGTTATAGTAGAAACCTTGCCTAAAATGTTGTATTTTGGGAGAAAAGACTAAAAGAAATCGTCTACGTCTCACCGAGATCTAAACTATTTTTCGGAACAGTACGGCGTTGAATGCTGCATTTTCGCGAAACAAATGAAGGGGTTTTCACAATTTTCTCGAGACTCGGTTTGCTGATTGAGCTGAATTTTTCACAGGTGTGCTATTTCATGCATTATGTGGGATCAGACAACGTATGGATGCTATTCTTTGACCTTGACCAATGTTGTGTGGGGGCTTTAAATGAACAAAAGGTAAATTTCCACAAAAAAATAGAGGGCCTGACGTTTTGCTCCTATACCTAGACCTTTGATTCTACCTACGAGGAAGGTCCTGCAACTATCGAAACGTCAGTCCCTCTAGGACCTATTGTATTAGTTTGTCAAGAAAAAATATAAAAAGTTAGAGGGCCTGACGTTTCGATTCCATCATCAGGACATTTCTCAAAGGCGAAGAAAGGTCCTGCTAGGATCGAAACGTCAGGCCCTCTAACTTTTGAGATGTGTGTATTGCAGCTCATTTCAGTCAGTGGGCAGTTTGCAACAGTTTTTTTTTGCAATATCTTCAAGAAACAAAAAAAATGTATATCCACGATTGAACGAGATTGGATCTGGCGTGGCTGAAACCACGTGTGCATTACTACTATACATGTACCTGTATAATTTCAAGCCGAACATATGAGGAGGTTTGTGTGGGAGTTGGGGGTTGGGGTTGAGGTTGGGTGGGTGGGTGGATGGGAGGGGGGTGGGTTGGGAGGAGGGGTGGGTTGGGAAGAGGGGGGGGTCATGTAAGCCTCAGGAGCTAATACAATTAGGGCCAGGGGCACCTGATATAAAAGAAAAAAAACCACTTCCATTACAAAACACCTGCGCTTGACAAGAGAATGTTTGCGGCCTGGAAAGAAAGAGAGAGAAATAGATTAATAAAATTCCACCCAGACATTTTTTTTGCTTTGTGGCATTCCTTCCTCCCCCCTCACCCGCAGCCAAGAAAAAAACCCTTCCCCTCCCCCACAGTGTTGTTTCATGTTGTCGCAATTAGCCGTTTTTCGAAACCTCCCCTCTCTTTTTTTAATATTTTTTTTGGGGGGGGGGGGCAGGTGAATTAGGCCGAGGAAAAAATATGTTAACCAGAAGATTTGTGTCCGGGAATCATTCGGATCTGGTAACGGACTTTTAAGACAGCAAAAACCCACAGGGGTGATAGGCTGTAGCCTGTAGGTACTGTGGGGTTTTCTATTTCCGACTTTTCTGACTGGTGTCTCTGGTTGTGACCGACAACAGCTGCGGCTTTGCAGACAGGCAAGGCGAAGAGAGAACCACTGGAGAGAGTACGGCAGCTCCTAAGTGCCATCATACTCGGCGGCATGACTTTAAAAAAAATATAAAAGATCGCCAAACACAAGGCCTTATACTAGGCCACTCGAGGTGATGGGTGCAGGAAAAATAGAAGAGGAATCGACAGATAAAGAAAGAAAACAGAGTCAAATGGAACGAAGATATCTATTCACGTTCCTCTTGAACTGATCCAGTTCATAGTGTACGAAGATGGAAAACAGGACGTACAGTATAGGTAGAGAGAGTTCCAAAGCGTAGCAGTACAGGGGAAGAAGCTATTGGAACATTTCACAGTACTGCACTTCGGAACAGAAACAGTAAAGGGGTGCGAAGCTGTAGCAAAGCGTGTGCTACAAGCGAAGGTGCATACAGAAGGGACAACGAACAAAATCTACTCGACATAATATCCATTGCCATGCCGACCTATCAACCTTTATAATGTAGTCATGACAGATTATCGTGCTTGGTCGGTTTGCTTTTTCAATTCTCCTGAAAGCAATTGGCGATGTACTCTATAACGCCCAAGTCGACATAGTATAGGCAAAAACACATTTACATAATTTTGCTCGATAAGGATATTGCGCCATCTTACTGGACGACTTGACAAGATACAAGTTATAATCTTGCTAAGTCATCAAGTAAGATGTCATTTTGGTGCTTCCGTAGGAGAAATGGGGAGAGAAAAAGAAGATGAAGTTCGAAAATTGTTTCAGGGGAGCAGCGATTGCTGAGAGTGAAAGACAAGGAAGCTATTATAGGCTGGTTGTTATAGAACATTGGCGTTGGTCTTGTTGTTAAATCTGGAAATATCAGCCCTTAAAGGCCTAATACAACATTGGGAAGATCGGAAAACATCGATGTCCACAGATTTCCTTCCAATTTACACAGTTTGTAGATGGTCATGATAGAATCCTCATGTTGGAATCTTACCGGTCTGGGATGCTGTACTTCCCTAGAAATCGTCACTCAAACATTGACAAATAGTTTATTACTTACAAGTCATAAACTATTTCTTACACTACAGAATTGTGCAAAAACCGTGACGGTTTTTTTTACCTTTTTCTACTTTCTCAGATCACCAATTGAGCTAAAACCTTCGCAGGATTGCTTATTTGGGATGTTTCATGGTTTAACACACTGTGGCAATCTTTTGACCTTTACCAATGTTGTATTGGGCCTTTTATATTTAATATGTGCAACTGAAACGACGTCATGTATCTTATACCTTCACTGTGTGTCATCATTCCCCCTTCAACAACAGTTTACAAAACAAATGGTTTGAAAAAAATACAGAGAGAACTTGACTGGACCGGGACTCGAACCCCATACCTCTGGCTGAACGCACCGGGGCTTTGACCGCCTGAGAGTTCCCTAAAAATGGCAGCCTTCCCAAAATAGTCAGCTAGGCCTATATCTTTATAATTATTCATAAAATGTTGCATATCTTCGACCATAAAAGTCAGTTCTCCCTTCCTTTTGTTTTTACACGATTGGGAAGGTCAAGCCCTTGTTGAAGGAGATTCTCCTCGACGAAAAATCAGTACTGGTAATTATATCAATACAAGAACGCGGTATACCTGCCGCTATACAGAGAATCCACCACACGACCTCGACCAGCTCGGTGGTTCAGTGGACAACACGTCTGCACTCGAAAGTAGGAGTCGCGGGTTCCAACCCCGCCCGAGTCTGCCTCTATTCTTTTAAGCAGGCGATCGCGCTGAGCATACAATGTGTCATTACAGTGTACACGCTGCAGCATAGAGGGTATACCCTTATTGAAGTACATTCTCCTCTGCACAAAATCATATTATATCTATGTGTTCCCTTTGTTGATGTTGAAACCGAAATCTTATGAAAGTGAGGGGGTCTGGTGTATTGATCCTCATTGAACCTCGCTCAATAGCGCAGAGGCAGATTACCGTATTCTCCCTTTGAGAAAGTCAGTCACGTTTGGATCTCATGAAGGCCTCCGTGTTAAGGTCCTACTGTAGGATGGGAACATCTAGCCTTGATCAAGTCATTGGCCGACGATTACAGAAATCTAAATCCGTCCTTCTGAAAATACCGTAGGGTGATTTTGCGCAATATCGCTACGAGTGATATCCGAAATGAAGCTCCCATTCTGCGCTCATAGCTTGCCCACGCCACTGGGTGCAGAACACTAAATCGAGCTCCCATTGAACCCTGTAGTTCTTGTATGTAGCTATACTGAAAATGTTAGTTTGGACCTTCATCTGTCAGATTGGTTTCAATTTTAGTGCCCTTAGCCGATTATATGTTTTGCTAATTATCCCCAGAAAAAAAACACCTCCAAAATGTGTAGCCGTCCAAGCCGAATTTCTGCAAGGATTTTGGAATGGACCCCTCCACTTCAACAGCCAAAAAGGGCCACATTGAAAGCCGGATATGGTCCAAATTACATACCAAATTGAAGAGTGAACCCCCAGGTTTCAGTTATATGATTAGCCTCCTAAGACCCCTTATTAAAAAAAAGTTGTGGGTCCACACTTTATGAGAATGAGCTCGGCAGAGCCATCTTGGATTGAATATGTGTGCTGCACCCCACGAGCTTGCGTGCGAAGGCCTATACATGTTGTGAGCGAGCTTTTTCCTGGTCCGTCAAACAGAGAGCTGCTGGCAGCACGGCAGCTGCGCACACGCTCGTACACAATGTACGCTCACAGTGTGTGGGATGGCCTGCGTGCCGTGTATACGGCTTGGATCCGGCGTAGTACAGTGCAGTCGTATACCGTGGTTCGGGTGCGTATGGCCTGGATCTCTTCCCGGTGCCGTACCTGAGAGACCGCCTTGGACAAGGTCACGGAACACCTGGCTTCCTCACCTTTCAAACAACCGGGCGTCCTGGAACTGCGCGAAATCCGCCCATTTCGGGTCATTATAGAGTCAGCAGGCATGGCAGCTGAATTTCGTTTCGGCTAATCCTTTTTTTTTTTTATATCTTGGATCGAGCGAGGGTCAGCGATGGAAACAGAAGCAGCAGAGGCAGATGCGAAGCACGACCCCACCCCCACCCCGCCCCCCGCGCCCGCCGAAGACCTTGTCAAGAGCGGCCTTACAAGAGTCACCGAGGCCATCCCGAACGAAGCCCCAGTTGAACAGCACCGGTCTATAAAATGTCTCACAATGCCGTGGCATGTTATATACAGCCGGTCCCATTCAGCATGTCGGTGAAATGGCACACCTGTGTCAATCTTGACTCTCCCTTGCTTGTCCACTCCCCCCCCCCCACCCTCAACAACAAAACCATTGTTTTCTCCATTCAAATTTACAAAAGAGAGATAAACACACCGGGCAATCTTCCAACAATTCAATTTACACAGAAAGAAGAGCAATTTTTTAGGGCTGGAACGAACGGGAATCAAATCCGTGACCGGTTGTTGAGCGTATATAGGTATCGGGTTCAAATCTCGCTCCAGTCTTCTTTTTTCTGTTATTTCCATAGACAAACCTTATTGTACACGACCAAACAATATATGTTGCCCTGTCGAGAATGACCTGTGCAGAGCATAAGTTTTTCGCAGTGGCTGTTGTTACGGCAGTCGGCCGTGTGGTTCCCTGACTTCACAGTATTTGTCAGGATGTTTAGCTCTTGGAACCAGACTATCAGCTAATAGACTGGTTCAACCAGCCTGCAATGCTGACGAAATACAATCAAGTCAGGGAACCACACGGACGACTGCCGTAACAACAGCCACTGCGTAATTTTTTATCCCAGTCTTGCCAGGATCGACACATAAGGCCTTCTGGGGTTTTCGTGCAATGGAATCGGGATTTGGGAGTCATTCAGTGACACAGCTTTTGTTTATGACACAGCTTTTGTTTATGAATAAAAATAATAACGTCGTTCTTTCTTATTTTGTTTTTTCAATTGACATTTGCCTGGTACTTGTATTTTCTCTGTGGCTGCATGGATTTCATCTTCCTTGTTATGTCTCTGCCTTGCGATTGACCATAGGACCTGCGTGCGGTTCTCCCCATTCTTCCTCCATGCTTTCACCAAACTCTTCGTCACTTACGATGATGAGCGATGCACCGAACCCCCACGACCTATCAGAACATATGAAGCGTTACATCTATCGCGGGTCGAGTTATATGTAGCCTTGACCAAGGCGTTGGTCGCCGATTTAGAAATCAAAATCCGGTCTAGCAGCCTAGTATGGTGCTTTGCGCAACATCGTTGCGAAATGCAGCCCATACCCCGCCCGCAACTTGCGTTCGTATTATGTCGTGTGCGTACAGGCTCGCACACATGTACGAACACGGGCTATTGTGTGTGGTGGTATGGCAGCGGTGCGGTCTGCGTGCCGTGTACAGCTTGCACCCGACGTGGTATAGTGCCGTTGTGTCGTGGTTTGCGAGCGTTTGGCCCGGATCTCTGCCCGGAGCCGTAATGTACCGGAGAGACCGCCTTGGACAAGGCTAAGTTATATGATGCATCGTGTAAGGGCTTTGTGGAACTCCACCAAGTAGCCGGTAGGTTTGGCGGACATTACACATTCATCTTTTGGCCATTGGCCTTAGTCATGATCACTTGATAATACTCTGAGAAGCCTTGCATTTAAAGACGCCCATGTCCTTTGTTTCCCATGGTCTAGCCTTGTTGTCACTATCAAATCATGGTCAAATGTTCCTGAGTAGTTACCGGTAATTTGGCATACCAGTGGAATTTGCCCTCGCATTGAAAAAAAAAATGACCCTGCCTCTTTCAAAAACCCAAGTCAAGGTCCATCTCGTTACCTTCCTCTGTGGTACTGGTAGATAGCAAGCTGGTTGTTCACGGTCATAGATAAACAAGAATCACATGATGATTTTCTTGCACCAGTGATAATGTAATTCGATAAGGGTTTCCCATACCCGACGCGTAGTTTTGGCAGAACTTCAGGCATACTCAAGCGCTTTGCCCAATTGCCTGGTGATTTGGTTCAGATAATGTGATTCAACGAGGGCTTTGCCCTATACGCAACGTGTAGGTAAGCAATGTACGTTCAGTGCTTTGCCCGATAGCCTGGTGATTTGCAACCGTGATACTGATAGTTGAATTCAATGAGGGCCGTCTCATGACATCAGCAAATGCCACAGCAAATTTCCACTTCACAATGAGGTCCTTTCCCCAACATCTAATGGACACTGCATGTTCTGTGCGTGCCTACATTGCCTGTTTAAAAAAAGCTTGAACTTCAGCTCAGGCAGGATTCGAACCCGTAACGCCTGCAGAGCCTAAGAATGCAGTGCTAACTTCATGCATGGAGGAATAAGGAGATATTCCTCCATGCTTCATGATACTGAAAGCCAGACCGTCAATGAAATAAAGAACATCGAAGATGTTCGACATTGCCTACCTAGGCCGTATCCGAAGGGGGCTTCCAGAGCTACGGCTAGAGCTATTGCCTTCGCATCTCCGTGTATTTCCAATAGGAGAAGACATAGACCTAGCACCAGACGCCCGTTTCGGACACGGGCCTACCCTCACCAACAAAGCAGAGATTGGCTATACGGTGCCCATGAAAGGACATAACAGATGGTCGCACACACAAAACATATCCACGACAAGAAGTACTGTACATGTACATGTACTGTACATGTACAGTACATGTACTGTACATAAAATTCACGACAAGTAGCCCACACAAAAAGAAATACATGTACATGTATATCGACAAAGCGTGAAAATGTGTGTCCCTTTGGGACCACCGTATGGTCTCTCTCACTATCATTATTTTTTAAAGCAGCCAGCCTTAGCGAAGTTGACCGAGCCGGAGTGTGAGAGGGGTGGAGTAGTGAGCTGTCAGTCATCGCTGGTGGTGAGGCAAGGACGAGTCCCCAGCAGAACGCCCGAGGAGCGCACTGTCACAACATGGGTGTCTGCACTCCGCTTGCTGGGAGCCACCTGCTACCTCGCTTCCTCTCCCACAGACCCTTCCCAAACCACCCACCCCACCCCCCCCCCCACGCCAAACTCACATTTTGTAGAGGTGGCCTGACGTTTCGTTCGTAGGACATTTCTCAAAGGCAGAATTCCTGATTCGGCCTTCGAGAATGGCTCTGCCAGGATCAAAACGTCAGGACCCCCATTTCTTTGAGAGTTGCATTTTGCTCAGTTAAATCAGTAAGCAATTAAAAATCAATAAGCAATTAAAAATCAATAATCAGTTAAATCAGTAAGCAGTTGAATCAGTAAGCAGTTGAATCAGTAAGCAGTTGAATCAGCAAGCAGTTGAATCAGTAAGCAGTTGAATCAGTAAGCAGTTCAATCAGCAAGCAGTTAAATCAGTAAGCAGTTCAATCAGCAAGCAGTTCAATCAGCAAGCAGTTAAATCAGTAAGCAGTTGAATCAGTAAGCTGTTGAATCAGTAAGCAGTTGAATCAGTAAGCAGTTGAATCAGCAAGCAGTTGAATCAGTAAGCAGTTCAATCAGCAAGCAGTTGAATCAGTAAGCAGTTCAACCAGCAAGCAGTTAAATCAGTAAGCAGTTCAATCAGTAAGCAGTTGAATCAGTAAGCAGTTGAATCAGTACGCAATTCAATCAGTAAGCAGTTCAACCAGCAAGCAGTTCAATCAGCAAGCAGTTCAATCAGTAAGTAGTTGAATCAGTAAGCAGTTCAATCAGGAAGCAGTTCAATCAGCAAGCAGTTAAATCAGTAAGCAGTTCAATCAGCAAGCAGTTAAATCAGTAAGCAGTTCAATCAGTAAGCAGTTGAATCAGTAAGCAGTTGAATCAGTAAGCAGTTCAATCTGTAAGCAGTTGAATCAGTAAGCAGGTGAATCAGTAAGCAGTTGAATCAGCAAGCAGTTGAATCAGTAAGCAGTTAAATCAGTAAGCAGTTAAATCAGCAATTAAGCAGTTAAATAAGTAAGCACTTAAATCAGCAATTAAGCAGTTAAATTAGCAATTAAGCAGTTAAATTAGCAATTAAGCAGTTAAATCAGCAATTAAGCAGTTAAATAAGTAAGCACTTAAATCAGTAAGCAGTTTGCAACATCTTTTTAATGTAATTCAACGTTTACAGGGCCTGGCGTTTTGAATATCAGGAATCTATTTTTTTATTTGACGGTTTGGGTTTTGTTATTGAAGTCAGCAAGTGGATAGCAACATGCTTGTTAATTATTCAGAAGTTCAAGGACCTGTAGGTTTAGTTCTGGCAGGACTACGGTATTTTTCGAAAGAAGAAAGAAGGAAGGTTCTACTCGGATCGAAATGTCAGGCCACTATAAATTATTGAGATTTGTCGTTTTGTGGTCGTTATATAGTTAGTGAAGATGTTGCAACATTATTGTTTTTCTTGATTTTTAAAAGTAAGACGGCCTGGGTTTTTTTTAAACTCCTGCAGGACCTTTCGTACAAAGGCAGAAAGGAAGGAACGTAATAAGATCTTTATAAAAAAAAATGTCGTTTAAATTGGTGGGCAATTTGCAACAGTTGATTGAAAAAAAATCGAAGGCCAAACCCAAACCATGATTGTGGAGAGGAAAATTAATTTGCTATTAACCACGTGTAAAATTGTCGAAAATTTCGCGGTAAAGAGTTTGGGGCTAGTTTGCTTTGGGTATATACCAGCAGGACGGAGCCTGTGTGGGGGGTTGAGAGCGCAGAGTCCACTGCACTTTCCTCCAATTCTGAATGGAAATCCTTACTTAAAACCTTAAGTGCAACCTGCCCCCCCCCCTCCCCCATCACCAGCGTTCACCCAGACAGGTAGGGTTGCGGGTATCCGCAGTCACGCATGTCGATCCATGTACACCCACGTCATGGTTTGGGGGCGATGGGTATAGGGGCGATGGGTGTCCCCCACGGGTCTATTGGTTTATTGGCCTGCCAGATCTGACCACAGGTAATGTGAGTGTGGAAGAGAGAGGGGAGGGGTGGAGAGAGGGAGATAGAGAGAGGGGGAGGGAAAGAGGGGGAGAGGGAGAGAGAGAGAGGGAGAGAGAGAGAGAGAGGGGGGGAGGGATAAAGGGAGTTGGAGAGGAAGAGAGAGAGGGAGATGAGAGAAAGAGAGAGGGACAGACAGTCTGCAACAGAGATAGGGGCAGAGATTCAAAGAGAGAGAGAGAGAGATGCTGTGGAGAAAGGTGGAGAAAGAGGTCACAGTAGACTGAGAGTCATTGATAGAGTGCCAGGGAAGACAATAGAGAATGGGGCAGAGACGGAGAGAGGGGCAGAAACGGAGACGGAGAGACGGAGACAGAGACAGTCAGACTCAGCGGCAGAGAGACAATGGCACGGGCAAAGACATAGACACAGACACAGACACAGACACAGACACAGACACAGACTCATACACAGACACAGACACAGACACAGACACAGACACAGACACAGACACAGACACAGACACAGACACAGACACAGACACAGACACAGACACAGACACAGACACAGACACAGACACAGACACAGACTCAGACACAGACACAGACACAGACACAGACACAGACACAGAGACACAGACACAGACACAGACACAGACACAGACACAGACACCGACACCGACACCGACACCGACACAGACACAGACACAGACACCGACACAGACACAGACACAGACACAGACACAGACGCAGACACAGACACAGACACAGACACAGACACAGACACAGACACAGACACAGACACAGACACAGACACAGACACAGACACAGACACAGACACAGACACAGACACAGACAGACTCACAGACACAGACACAGACACAGACACAGACACAGACACAGACACAGACACAGACACAGACACAGACACAGACACAGACACATAGGCCTACAACTGCAGAGGCAAGAACAAACACACATAGAAACAGAGAGGCAGGGGCTAGGGCAGAGGCAGAGACACGGATCCGAACCCAGATACAGAGACAGAGAGCGAGCGAGAAGGATCAATGTGTGTTTTGATAGGGGCCCAAGCCGTTGGCTTTTCCTTTTAGCACCGGGCCAGTCAGACAAGTGCAAGCTCACCGGCCTTCCTTGGGCAAACAGGATAAGGGTCCCTCCCATCTATACGCCAGGTAAAGGCAGCCCTCTCCCACGAGACCGAAACCAGTTTAGCAAACAGACAGGTGGAACTGGACGGCTCAAGACCAAACCAAACCATAGCTTGGGGCGTCCCGGATCACCAGACCGAGGAAAGATGCTCCTGAGAAAAGCCAAAAAAGTGGTAATTGGGCCACTGCTTACAGCTATGCTTGTGGAGGAAAATCCAAACAGGCTCCTGAATGTTCGACCCGAATATCTGTAGTGCGTCGTTGCGACTGGAACTCATGCAGTCTCCACCTCAAGTCAGTCTCTGTGGGCATTTTCAGACGACGCTGAAAAACTTGCAAGGCTTGAGAAAATGTTTCATGCATGAGAAATCTTGCAAAAGTGCCATCGTGTGAACGGCTACCAATGAGGCTCCAAATCTAATGGAGATTTTCTCAAGGGACCCTTGGCAATCGATCGTGTGAAGCCTGAAGGGAGGAACTGTTTATTGTACGACGTCCCATGCACGTTATACGCTCAATTCTCTCTCAAACGTCTTGAGTTTTTTTCAGCGTCGTCTGAAAATGGCTTAGCCTTCTAGCGCTACATCTGATGAGGCACTCGCTGCTTCGAAAGCTCATGCATAGTTTCTAATTCAAGTTAGCCTTTAGAACTAGAAGTGCTACATCTAATGACGTATAGAATAGTCGCTGCTACAAAAGCTAATGCTGTCTCATACCCATCGCTTTGAAAGTGGGTTGTTGTTGGTGTGAGTTTTTTTTGTTTTCAGGCAAATAAAATGAGAGCCCAGTTTCTATGGAAGAACCCAGATGTACCCACTTAAAGTCTGTCTACAGGAGTTGCAAGGAATTCCCATGCACTACAGACGAGGGCGATGGAGGGGGGGGGGTGAGAGGAGGTTACATTCTCACCCTTAGCGTACTGGGACCGAGTACCATATCAACACACAGCTTTTGATCTACGGTAGATCAATCATTCTCGAAAACATTACTCTCTCTCTCTTTTCTCCCCTCCCCTCCATTACTATACTTCACTCTCCTTCTCTGTCACTCGGTCCCCCTCCTCGCTGTCTATCTCCTACTTTGACTTTCTGCCTCTCTGTCTCTCACTGCCTTTCTCTGTCTTTCTCTGTCTCTGTCTATATATCTTCCCACTCGCTGTGTCTCTCCCCTCTTTACTTGTCTGTCTGTCTTTCTGTCTGTCTGTCTGTCTGTCTGTCTGTCTGTCCCGCTATCCCTCAATCCCGTCCCCTGTCTCTCTCGGTCACCCCTCTCACTCACTCCCTCTCCCCCTCCCACACTCAACCCATCTCTCTCTATCTTCACCGGATATTGTCAGATTTGGATGACAATGGTCGATCTGTGATATATTATATGCCCTCACTCCCGGGTGCGAGACGAGCCCGGTGCTCCGAGGCTGGCTCGCAGCCAAGTCTGTCCCCGTTATCTTGGCCAAAATACCGGGCCGACCCCAGAAGCAGAAGGGGTCACGGTGGTGCCTTCCCTGTTTACATCTACTTGCCATAATTATGTAAAAACGTTGACGGACAGGCATGCCTTTGAGAGGCAACCCTCCCCCCCTCCCCTTTCCCTTCCTTTCCCCTTTCCCTTCCTTTCCCCTTCCCCTCCCCCACTTCAGGGATTCTTGCAAGTGTGTACTGCGCTATGCCAGTTCAACCATGGAGGTAGTGGTTCAACCATCTGCAGTTGAGAGCCCCAACGTAAAACTGGAGCCCCGCAACCGCATTCATTATCGCAGTATGTGCGCGTTCCGATGACCGATGAAATGTTTGTTAATGGAACGTGACTCCGTTCCTTTAATGTTGTTCGCTACTCCATTTCTTTTGTCACTTGGAAACCTTTTTTCCCCTCTCTCCCCATTCCTGCCTTCTATTAATCAAGGCCCATTCTGTCACCGCATCTGGTAAGTTCTGCAGGGAGTCGGTCACGTCGTACAGTATAACAACGGTTGTGAATGTCCTTGTTTATGTAAACTATCACTCGGGATTGTTGATAGACAGACTTCCCCTCTCCCTGTTTCTCTCTCTCTCTCTCTCTCTCTCTCTCTCTCTCTCTCTCTCTCTCTCTCTCTCTCTCTCTCTCTCTCTCTCCCTTTCCCTCTCTTTTCATTAATTCTTCGATCCCCTCTCTGTTTCTGTCTGTGGTCCCTTCTCCTTGTCTCTGTCACGCTCTGTTTCTCTTCATTGTCCCTTCCTCCCCGACTCTTGCACTCATCTGCCCCTTCTCTGTCTCTCTCCCTCTTTCTGTCTCTGTCTACCACCCTCTCTGCCTGTCTCTCCATCTCTCTCTCTCTCTCCCTCACTCTCTGTCTTTCCCTCCACCTCTTTCTCTCCCGTCCTCTACCTACCCCCTCTCTCTTTATCTCCCTCTTTCCTCACTCTCTCTCTCTTCACCTCTCTCTCCGCCTATCTCCTACCTCTCTTCGAGCCCCTCTCTCCATTTATCCTCCTCTTTCTATCTCTCTTTCTCTCCACCTCTTTGCCTCTCTATCCAGGCTCTTTCCTTCTCTCTCCACCTCTCTCTCTCTCCACCTCACCCTCATACCTCACTCTCTCTCTCTTTCTCTGCTCCTCTCTCTCTTACCTCTCTCTACCTCTCTGTCTCTCTCTCCCCCTCTCTCTCTCTCTCTCTCTCCCTCCCTCTCTCCCTCTCTCTTTTCTCTCTCTCTCCCTCTTTCTCTGCCGGTGTCTCTCTCCCTGTCTCTCTTCTCTCTTCCTCTCCTTTACTCTCAAAGCAAAAATGCCTATACAATAGAGGACACACGCCCTAAGGTTCGTCACCTCATCTGGACATCCTATCAAACGAAAATCTGATGTCACATTCAGAAATTGCTGAGCAAAATGTTCAGGTAAGTAAAGAGCAGGGCACCAGTCACTATAGCACTAACCAATCCAACGTTGACTGGTAACATCTCTTTTAGTTATGAAACGCTTTTTTTCCCCCAGGAAGCCGACATTAATTTTTCGAAGGACCCATGATGTAACTCATGCCATTCATTCAACGGGCAGTGTGCAGTATTCTTCACGTCACCTAACCATAGAGAACACACGACCACACGACCGGCTACATTTGGTAAAATTATAATTTGTCCCCAGCAAATATTTACCTTGGGTTTGAATTATCCAATTACGGGACTTCCGGCATGGCAAATGTGAAATTCATATTCTGCGAAGCCATTTCGACCTCCCCACAACCCGCCCCTCATGCACTGCTGTGCAATGCACATGCACTGGCACTGCTGTGTAACCGCTTAACACAGGCCCGACCAGCTTGCGAAGTGGTCCCTGAGATTGAAGATGACAACAGAAAATTGGGGGAGGGGGTTGGGAAATAAGTTTGGCACCCTCGAACCGCAGAGGTTTTTTTTAAGGGAGAGGTACTTACTAGAACTCCTGCAGTACAAAAGGAAAGAAAACAGAAGACCTTCGGAATTGGGTCCGCATTGGTCACAGCGGTCCCCGTAATTTAGAACGGCCGGTCATTTGGGAGGAAGGGTCGAAACCGGTGCCCGGTGATGGATGGGGTTGTGGGTCTTGTTACTGATTTTACCCCTTTTTTTTGGGGGGGGGGCTGTGATTCTCCAAGGCTGGCTGGCTTGCTGGCTGGTTGACTGGCTGGTTGATTGACTGGCTGACTGCTTGACTGGCTGGTTGGTTGACAGGTTGGCTGGTAATTGGCTGGTTGGCTGGCTGGCTGGTTGGCTGGTTGGCTGACTGGTCGACTGGCTGGCTGACTGGTTAGCTGTCTGTACTGTCTGTCTGACTGACTTACTGACTGCATGGCTGGCTGGCTTACTGGTTTGCTGGTTGGCTGGCTGACTGGCTGGCTGACTGGCTGGCTGGCTAGCTTACTGGCTGACTAGTTGACTGGCTGGCTGACTGGTTGGCTGGTTGGCTGACTGGTTGACTGGCTGGGTCTGACTGACTGGCTGGCTGGCTGGCTGACTGGCTGGCTGGCTGGCTGGCTGGCTGGCTGGCTGGCTGGCTGGCTGGCTGGCTGGCTTGCTGGCTGGCTGGCTGGCTGGCTTGCTGGCTGGCTGGCAGGCTGGCTGACTGGCTGGCTGGCTGGCTGACTGGCTGGCTGGCTAGCTTACTGGCTGACTAGTTGACTGGCTGGCTGACTGGTTGGCTGGTTGGCTGACTGGTTGACTGGCTGGGTCTGACTGACTGGCTGGCTGGCGGGCTGACTGACTGGCTGGCTGGCTGGCTGGCTGGCTGGCTGGCTGGCTGGCTGGCTGGCTTGCTGGCTGGCTGGCAGGCTGGCTGACTGGCTGGCTGGCTGGCTGGCTGGCTGGCTGGCTAGCTTACTGGCTGACTAGTTGACTGGCTGGCTGACTGGTTGGCTGGTTGGCTGACTGGTTGACTGGCTGGGTCTGACTGACTGGCTGGCTGGCGGGCTGGCTGGCTGGCTGGCTGGCTGGCTGGCTGGCTGGCTGGCTGGCTGGCTGACTGGCTGACGTTGTTTTAATACTTGTTTACAAAGTTTACAGACATTGATTATTTCATTTGATAAACCCATGTTCTCCAAAGCCAAAGCATTGCTGTAAAAGCCAATTGCTGGCGATCTTAGTCTGACAGTAACATTATGCGGGCAAAAAAAAATATATATTCCCATTTCACGGAACAGAATAGAACAGAACAGAACCCATGATACCGGCCAAGTAAAACTCTTTAATTATGAAAAAAATATCCAAATTCAATTCTAGCAATAAAACATTGGATCATTGCAGAGTAGGTTTGAATGACTCGTGACTTGCAACTCGATGAGAAATATACTTCTGTTCTGTTCTGTTCTGTTCTGTTTTGTTCTGTTCTGAGGGAATGAGGCTAGCTGAGGGAATGCTAAAAACAAAAAGAACATTAAAACATCAAAAACTATATTTACATTTGACCATTCAATAGACGTACCGCACTGGCATAAAAACTGTTCAGGAAGCGATTGGAATTAGCTCGGATAGTCGTTTATCAGTTCAAATAATTCATTCGCAGGATGGAATTCGTCGGAAATAATTGACTTTAGGACACGGGACGCATAGAGATCGTCCAATGCCGGTAACTCACAGCCTATTATTGCACTAGCAGTATTGACTATACGATTGAGGCGTTTTCAGTCCTCCACCGTGGTATTGCCGAACCAGACAGCTATCGATTGTGTAAGAACACTCTCAACCACTGCCAGGTAAAACTTAACCAACAGATCCTGTCTGATCCGGAAACTCTTCAATCTCCTTAGAAAGAACAGACGCTGCTGGGCTTTTTTAACAATGAATTCTACGTAAGCCATCCATTTCAAATCATTAGATATATGTACACCCTGTTCTGTTCTGTTAAGCCTATGCCTATTTCGGTTCAGTAGCTAACTGACGAAGGCCTCTTCACCAATTCTCCAAGCTAGTCTCTTCAGCCATATGTTTCCACTTTATACCACCATGCTCCCTGAGTTCATCTCGACACCTTCTGTATTGACCGACCAGCCTACAAAAAGCTTCGGCTTTGACAGGAAATACAAATTCGCTTTGATAGAGGTATTATGTATAGTACCAGCAAAACGACATACTCATAACAATAAAATTGTTCATTTCGGGAAATTGGGTGGTGAATATCAACAATGGAATTTGGGGTTTGGGATGCGGGATTGGGCACCCGAGGGCTTTTAGCGGGAAATCTATGGAAGTATGTGGCCTCGTTCCATTGATTGGGCGAGCTGAGGTTTCTCACTTGTGGTCAGACAATTACTGCATGGCCAAACAGAAGAAAAGTGGTCGTTTTCTGTTCAGCTTTGCCATCGAGTTGAGGTGGAGGTGGTACGTTCGCCGCCGGCAATCCAACATTTCAAGTTGCTTATTTTTATTTTCGAAAATTGAGAGCCGGGCCTTTCTCAAAGGCAAACATTGTGTGACTTCCTCACGGTCTGGAACACGGACGTTTTCTGGCAAGGGTCGACAGATTCCGCTCATTGTGATTGGCCAAGGCGTTGAAAAAAACACTCTTGAGGGCGCACTATCGTGATTCGCGCGTGTTGCCTTAATCCTGACAGCGCGGCAGCAGGGGATGACAGCTACAATCATGGTAACATAGAGTTGTTTACTACGTGTGGGCCTATATTGACATGTTGTAGCTGACTGGCAAGAGGATCGGCTCAACGGTTGGCAGTCAACAGGCATCTTTTGAATCGACAAACTTACAGAGGGCCTGATTTTTAGACTCTAGAGAGATCCTGTCCCCAAAGCACAAACCTTATCTTTTTTGCAAAGAAGCAGGGATTGTGAAATGGTGATCACAAAAGTCCAATGTGGGGGTGTGTGTTTCTGACGAGGTAGACCGCGCACCAATGAGTGAGAGATGTGGCTTGTACGTTAGTGTGTGGGTGACGGCTAGATGGTAGTTGGCATAACTGTGGCTAGTATAACTGTGGCTAACTGGAATCACAGGCTGGGGTCATGTGGCGTGCAACAGTGAATCACAACATGCGTAGTGTAGAGCTGGTATTTCTCAGTCATTCTTGTGTGGGTGATATACAAAAATGTTGCAAACTGCTTACTGACTAAAATTACCAAAAAGTAAATCTTAAAATTTAGTGGGCCTGACTTCTTGTGTGATTAAAATACTACGAACATAACGTTGGGTGCCTTGCAGAAGGGCATAAATGCAAACTAAGTCCACTAAGGTCTTTGTCTTTCAATCACCCATTATATTCCATTTTGTACCCGCTTCAATCCTATCCAAAATCCGTGTTCACATACTTTGGTCACGATGACGTAAAAACTACTTGTCAAACTAAAATGTCATCGAACGGACCAGCCGAAACTTGTACCCAGCCGAAGGGCATAAAGGGATATAAGCGTCTGGACGCACCTATGGCACCCAACTATAAATGGAAGTACGAATCCATGAATTCACAAGTATATGTTTATATGAGAGGTGTACCTCTATAGCCAGTCTAGGTATTATGGACAAGTTGATCAAATAGGGCATAAATCTCCAAAGTTAGAGGGCCTGACGTTTCGATCCTAGCAGGACCTTTCTGAGAGGCACTCTGCCTCTGAGAAAGGTCCTGCTAGAGTCGAAACGTCAGGCCCTCTAACTTTTGAGATTCATGTATTGCAGGTTATTTGGGTCTGAGTGAGCTGCAGTTTGCAACAATTTTTGGGGGTTTATTTCATAATGGCATAGTCTTGAATAATGTCTGAAAATGTAATGAATGAATAGACTTTCAGAATCACATAATGCATTTGTGATTTGACATATACATGAATATATGCATATATGTATATAAGATTAGTAGGATATATGAATATGCAAATTTATTTTATTATGTGAACCTATAAAATAGGTAAAGACTGTGAATTGGTGAACATTCTAATCTACCAATGCATTAGACTGTGCACAGAATCAGCAGCAATACCAATTGTAGCCTTAGCTGTAGCCACTTTGTGAAGCCTTGGTTGTAGCTACTAATTGTAGCCTTAGCTGTAGCCACTAATTGTAGCCTTAGCTTTAGCCACTTATTATAGCCTTAGCTTTAGCCACTAATTGTAGCCTTAGCTGTAGCCACTAATTGTAGCCTTAGCTTAGCTGTAGCCACTAATTGTATATAGCCTTAGCTGTAGCCACTAATTGTAGCCTAAGCTGTAGCCACTAATTGTAGCCTTAGCTGTAGCCACTAATTGTAGCCTAAGCTGTAGTCACTAATTGTAGCCTTAGCTTTGGCCACTAATTGTAGCCTAAGCTGTAGCCACTAATTGTAGCCTTAGCTGTAGCCCCCTCCCTCTCCTCCTCACTCCTCCCGGAAGCACCCAAACACTGTTGGGATTCACCGGGTTTTCCGGTGTCAACAATGAACAAACCAATCAAATCATTCACACACACAAATGAAATAATAATGATCCCATCAATTACGCATACGCACCGGGAATTGATTGCTTTCACGTCCTTCCGATCACTTCCGGAAGGACACATTTTTTATTCCGGAGTCCCAAGCCAGCCACCCCTCCCCTCCCTCCCCTCCCCTCACCACCCTCAACTGATGAGGTTTCAGGGAAGAAAAGCTGCTAAACGCATCACAGACTGCTCAACAGATTCCTGTAGTCCTATCATTTCCCTTCCTTCCTTCCGTCTCCATTATTCCGCGGCTCTTCTGGCTCGTTCCTCTCTATATCACCCCCTCTCTATCTCTGTCTCCCCTCTCTCCATCTCCCCCTCTCTCTCTCTCTCTCTCTCTCCCTCTCTCTATCTTTCCCTCCCTCTCCCTCTCGCTCTCTTTCTCTCTCTCTCTCTCCCTCTGTCTGTCTTTCTCCCTCTCCCTCTCTCTTTCTCTCTCCCCCTCTTCCCCTTTCTCCTTCCTCTTCTCTCCCTCTCTCCTTCTCTTTCCCTCTCCCTCCACATCCCCGGACTGCCTCATCTCTCTCTCCCTCTCTCCCCTCCCCTATCCCTCTCTCCCTCCCCCTCTCTCTCCCTCTTCCCCTCTCTTCTTCCACCTCTCCCCTCTCTCCTCACTGTTTCTCTCTCCTTCTCTTTCCCTCTCCCTCCACGTACATCCCTCGGACTGCCTCACCTCTCTCTTCCTCTCTCTCTCTCTCCGTCTCTCTCTCCCTCTCTCCCCTCTCTCTACCCCCCCCTCTCTCTCCCTCTCTCTCCCTCTTCCCCTCTCTCATTCCACCTCTCTCCCTCTCTCCTCACTCTGTTTCTCTCTCCTTCTCTTTCCCTCTCCCTCCACATCCCTCCTCCGACTACTCCACATCCCTCCTCCGACTACTCAATTTCTCTCTTTCTCTCTAGCTTTCCCTCTCTCTCCCTCCACCCTCTCCTCTCGCTCCCATCTCTCTCTCTCTCTCTCTCTCTCTCTCTCTCTCTCTCTCTCTCTCTCTCTCTCTCTCCCTCTTCCCCTCTCTCATTCCACCTCTCTCCCTCTCTCCTCACTCTGTTTCTCTCTCCTTCTCTTTCCCTCTCCCTCCGCATCCCTCCTCCGACTACTCCACGTCCCTCCTCCGACTACTCAATTTCTCTCTTTCTCTCTAGCTTTCCCTCTCTCTCCCTCCACCCTCTCCTCTCGCTTCCATTTCTCTCTCTCTCTCTCTCTCTCTTCCCTCTCTCATTTCTCTTCTACCACCCCCTCTCTCTTCTCTCCTTTTCTCTCTCTCCTCGGCTTCGCAAGATCTTCCAACAGGAAGCTGTCCTAATGGACAGCAGGAGCCCTCACCCTCTCCTGGGAGCGCCCAGGCTTGGCTTTTAGAAAGAAACTGAGAACTCAGCCTCCCCTAACCGGAGACGACCCTACCTACTTCCTACTCCCATAAACACCCATCCACCTGCAAAAATCATTCCTTATTTTTCGTTGTGCCCCCTCCCCAAATATCCATCCACGACAACGTTTTGGCCATTAGTTATGAAGTCAAGTCAACTCATCCCCCCCCCCCTGAAATTCCTGTACGTCCGAGTATGGAAGGCAAACAGTCAGTCACTGTTCAGAGCGTATCGTTGTCAAGTCACTCTCATTACAACCATTTTGGTTTGGAATTTTTTCTCTTCGTAGTTCGACATTTGGAGTGGCTTTATGGTAAGCAAAGGGCATTGGTGTCACACGCAAGGAATACAAAAAAAACCCGGAGCATTTTCCCCCGTTTTCCCCCTCCAACCCTCCCCCGTGGATAATCCGTGGCAGTGTGGCCATTTATCCTGACCCAGAAATCCTGCGGTGCGCGCACGTTTTTTAGATCATGTGCCGGCCGTCCGCACGCACGGTCGCCAGTCTTCCGACACGAAAATGAAAGCCGCTGCTAACCAGCTCAGATATCTGAGCGAAATGTTTCGAGTAAACAGGTAATTCCTAGATCGCATGATTGATTTAACAACTGTCGGTTGCAGTGTTCGATGTAAACGGTCATTTTGGTTTCGTTGGGGCGCCCTCTATTGCCAAGGGTCTCAGTTAATGGGTAATGGCAACCGTGTAATCCCACGCGCATATCATGTACATAAGGAATCGTTAGCACGAATCGCTGCGGATGAAAACTGTATAATTATATTGTGCTTCAAGTTGTGGAACATAGCCAGCTCTCTTGACATATCTGTTTTAAGCGGTATAGGGATTTATATTATTTCACAAGTGCCTATCAGTTAGCTGGAAAAGGGACGGCTGTGAATTCTTCATGTACTTCTTCAAAATAATACTTCAATCTCTATACTCGTCACACCGTCTTCCCAACGTGGCCGGGCGATATCGCAAGGCACATATTCAAGTAGGGTGTGCTATAGGTATGGAAATACGTTGTTGAAGTTAATATCAAATCTACCAATGAACTTTAAAAGGTAATCTTACTGGTGGGAGCTTTACACTTTTTTTATTGACAAACCTCAGACTTGATAAAATCTGTTCGTATATAAGCGACGGATAGGCCTATACTGATATCATTTCGAAAGTAACTTTTCATTTATATCTATATAATTTTCTAAACTCCTAGTCATAATTATGCACCGATGACGGTCTCCTTGTAACAGGTAGGGTAGGCCTATACACACTACCCATCGTATATAAGACTATTTCGGGTTGGTACTACTAGGGGTGATTTCCAATTTTAGGTTTTGCGTGATTATAGAAAATGCATTTTAATCATTGTAATTTGTTTGGTGTCCTTTCGTCTTCTAATTGTTTTTGTCCTGTATTCCTCTCTTTTGATGTGAATGTAATAGTCTTTTATTTTCCTTTTTAAAATCTTTCTTATACTGAATGTCTTGTTTTTTACATACCTTTTTAGTGTTATATAAAAACGCAATTCAGTCTTTGACTGCCATGTTTTTATTTTGAAATAAACCAATAATAATAAGAAGAAGATCCCGGTTCTTTTCTCACATGAGGTGACTAATGTGTCATTGCAGACTTTCCAAGGTATCTACCGTGAAGCTAAGCTAGGGTGGTCTATTCAGCCTGCTGTAGTCTGTATTTCGGTGTGCGGGGCTTGGATTAAAGTTCTGTCACTGCGGCGTTTACAATAAGCAATAAACGACACAAACTCGGAAAGAACACAACTCACTTGAGCAGGAAGTAGTATGGTTATCAGTAAAGTTTTAATTGGTATTTCTCGATTATCAAAGCTTCAATTAATAGGAAATTACTTCTAGAATACCATGATACTATACCGAATAGATTAAGTTAAAACTGGCTTTTCCATTTCTTTAAAATGATATAATGAGACAGAGCAAAGATGGGTTTCCAACACCGAAGCGCGCGAGCACAATTATGTACATTGTATTTAGAGGCGAAGGCTACAAATGGTTTGACCTATAACCTATGCAAATGAGCAAATGAATCATCCACAGCGTAACTGAAATGCCGATAAGGATAAGGATGTCATACTGATAGGGCTTATTTCATTATTTCCGTTCTGCCACCGGTCTTCGTCATAGCACCATTTCCCAACAAAACCACGCATGAGCACCACCCAACGTCCCTCGCAAACCAAGACACTGTACAGTGTATATTATAGGCCTTTCTTAATATTTATCAAAAATGTATTTATCGAACTGAAAGCGAGGCTATGGGCACTAGATTTCCAAGATTAACTTGACTCCCCGCTGCTTTTTGATACTTTCTTGACAATTTCTTCAACAAAACTGAACGTTATCTTTCGGAACAATTAACGGTAAGGTTCCTTGAATTTACCGCCATCTTGGAAATCTAGCGCCCATAGCCTCGTTTTGGGCTCTACGCATAAAATTGGCACAAATGTGACCCGGCACAGCATAATGAGAAATAACCCCCACTTTTGAGATTTTGAGATTTTCTAATGATGTGAAAGAGTATACGATTAGCTTTCAAATGATATCAATATATAATATCCTGTAATATTTAAAATTTCCGAAAATACAAAAAAGAGAGAAAATTTAATTGTAATCGAATTGTGAAGATACTTTAACTTCAGGCGTTGTTTACTCAAAAAGTGTTTTGGTGGGACATTCCTCATGTCGTTGTGTCGGGTCACAAATATTAAGGAAGGCCTATTCTGCCTTTGAGAAAGGTCCTGCTAGGATCGAAACGTCAGGCCCACTAAATTTTAGATTTACATTTTGGTAATTTTAGTCAGTAAGCAGTTTGCAACATTTTTGTATATCACCGAAGGCCTATAGGCTAGACTCACTATGAGTATGAACACAGAATCTCTCCGCTTTTTGTCCATAAGGATAACGGCATTCAATCGCAAACCGATTGTTTCAAGATTTAGGGACGAGTTTCAAAACAGCCATTAAAACAAAATCAACCTGAAGCCTTAAGAGGGCTGTCGCAACACGCTGGGATTGTATTATTGTGCCTAATTTCGCACGGCAGTGTTGCTCAAGAAACGCAAACCACGATTCAGCTAAAACAAATCTTGACTTGATAAAACCCTCGGGTGCATGGCCAGCACAATTCCCACTTTTCAATTCCCTGCCAACAATCAGGACGCTGCCATTATACTCGGAGACAATCGGCCACGAGTCAAGTCTGGGGCACCGCTCCCCCGACTGACAACCTGTTGTTCTCGACCGTGAAACAATCCAGGCATTGAGAAACTCCGCCCCACCCCCACCCCCACCCCACCCCCCTCCAAAGGTGGGTCAACCTCGAACGCCTTCAATCCGACAGGAATGGGAGTTAGTGGAAGGTTTGCGGTGACATCGTGTACATGTATATCTCTTCTCTTTCAAGAAGTGTGACTCTGAAAAGAGCCGGTAACTCTTGGGCCCTTTATCCAAGACCAGGCTTTGGCTCCGACTCCGACTCTCTATTATCCCAAAGCTGAAATCACAGGTTGGAGTTCTTTGTTGAAGTTGAAGCTTTGGATTCCTTATCAAAACGCAGTTAAACATTCAAAGACGATGCCCTTCATGACTTGTATTTGAAATGGATGAAAGAACTAGAGACGAAGCCGGAGCCTGAGCCTAAGCCGGGTTCTGCAAAAGGAATGGGAGTCGGGATTCCCCTTGGAATGGGAGTCGGGAGGGCTTCCCCTTCTTAGGACTGGATGCATGGCTCAGGTGGTAAGTAAGAGCGCCGGCACGCTCAAGCCAGAGGTATCAGGTTCAAGTCCCGGTCCAGTCAAAGTTCCTCTCCCCATTTTTTTTCTCGAATTGTTTGAAAACATAAATCTCACTCGGATTTCACAACAACCCCGCAAATAATTCAGATTTGCAATCCATCCACTGCGTGGTTCCCTTCATCCATCGAGGCATTTATCTGGCGTGGGAACCAACTAACAGATCATTGACCCAGCTCAGAATCTCCAGCAGTGGTCTATCCAATGATTATGTGATAATCTGGTTGTGTAAAACAGGGCCCCTATATATAGACTCATAAACAAGATGATAAGTGTATTATTCTATAACTTAAGTGGATTGAAAAACCTTGTAAAAATATCACATTCTTTTACTGGCCCCAATAGCTATCAGTGGTTGGTAAAATGGCCAAATTAACTTCTTCTTTTTTTCATAATCTGAAGAGGTTGAAGTCATTTGCAATACAGCCAACTTTTCCCAAGCCCAGACCGGCGCTAGCTAAGAATGTTCTTGGTCCTAAAAAAAGAAACCCGAGAAATCCAACACTCAAGTATTTCAAAATTCAAGCCACTCCAGTTTAAGATTTTGTTTTCCATCCATGTGTCTGTCCCTTCTCTTAGACTTTACCAGAGGGGAAAAAACCCCACCGTGGTCACCTTGTTGAGTCTGTTACCTCAATATTTAGTGGGGAAAAAAACAAGACCCCGATTCTCCTATCCTGAGAGACCGCACCTCTTTCATTATCAACGCCAACCCCTCGGATTCTTTAATCATTCTTTTTTTTCGAGCTCAAGAACTTGTTTGCGGTTGTCCCTGGAAAATTCCTGGATTTAGTCTGACAAAAGTGGAGGCTCAGGGTCCCCCACTCCCCCTTGAAATACCAAAAGTCATAACATGAATCTTGACTCCAGTTGGTTTGTCACATTATAGGGGTCAAGTTCAACCAAGGGCTTGGCTCTTCTGCAGGTAAAAGAATAAAAAATACTCCAGACGCCACAATGCTCTACCAAAGCTAGCTATCAATCCTTGGTCAAGGGCTCTCGTTTCCATGCCTCTCGATTTAACCAAAATGGCTTGAATCTTTTGGTAGCCAAAATACTTGGATCATTTGGTGGCCAAATGGCCTGGGTCATGATCTTCTGGTGGCTTGGATCTTTTGGTGGCCAAATGGCCTGGATCTTCTGGTGGCTTGGATGTTTTAGTGGTCAGATGGCTTGGATCTTTTGCTGGCTTTGATCTTTTGGAGGCCAAATGGCTTGTATCTTCTGGTGGCTTGGATATTTTCGGTGGCCAAATAGTTTTGATCATTTGGTGGCTTGGATCTTTTGGTGGCTTGGAATCCCGTGGATCTTTTTGTGGCCAAAAGGCTTGGATCTTTTGGTGGCCATATGGCTTGGATCTTTTGGTGGCCAAATGCCTTGGATCTTTTGGTGGCCAAATGGCTTGGATCGTTTGGTGGCCAAAAACTTTCAAAATTAGTTTTATTGTAGAGCCTAACAATAATTTTCCCTTTCATATTTTGGTGGCCAGTCAGGCCACTGACCTCAATTTCCAGGTGGCCTGTGGTCAATTATACTGGCCACTGGCACCATGATTTATGTCATTTGTAAATAGATAAGCTAAAGAAGGTTCTGAGACAGAAATGGCATCATTTTCAAAGATGAAAAGCATTGTTACATGAAAATGCAAAGCGTCATAAAGTCAAAATGCAAAGCGTCATAACAATATATCAGTTTATAGATGCAACTTTGTCATCTTTAGCAAACGTCCAAAAACTTATTCCAAATTTCTGGCCTAAAATAGAAATGACATTAAAGGATCGAGCGCTGGTAAGAAAACTACCCATATTTTATTTCATGCCCAAGAAAATCTAGCTGTACTGGGACTCGACCTCTGCCAGTGGTCTCAGGTTCGAATCCCGGTCCAGCCAGATTTTCTTTGTCATATTCCTATTTTTCCCCCCAATTTTTTTTTATTTGAAGATGTTCGGTTCAAGTCAAGATGCACAATTGACTATAGTAAAACATGCTCTTGCGTGTGACGGCACTTCAAAATGAAGTTGTCGTTTTTGTGACAATCACACAAATAAATGTGAAAGTCCTTCCTTGAGTACAAAAAAATTATACCGAAATGATTTGTTTGTTTCTCTGAAGCTATTGATACAGTACATTAATAATACCCATAAATGAATTAGACTAATGTCCATAAGACTAACACAAACCATTATTCAGTCAAACATAATACCGTAATGAGCTGTACAACAATGTGAACATCAATATAGTTATAATTTGCTTACAAACCATTTGTTAGATATAAAATTAGCTTATCAGTAACTGACTACAACTTTCCCCCCAAGCCCTCTCCCCATTTTATTCAATTTTTCGTGCAATTCCGTATCCTCCCCAGTCATAAATTCATGCATTTTTGGTCAACATGCACCACAGAAAAATAAAAAGTCACTGTGACCGTCTCCACTGTCAATATACTGAAAGGCCAAATTTTCAATTGAAGTTTTCATAATCTATGAAGTTGTAATCTCCAAGCCAGAAAATTATCCCGTTAGCAAACCTTTTAATGAGAATTCAATTATCACTTTCTTCTGGACATGATTCACGTATCTTCGAATGATTCATTCACTGCTTTCGTTGATCTTTGTGTGGCAGAAATGGCCACTTATACAAGGTGATTTCAGATAATAAAAGAACAATATGTTCAACAATACGCAACAACAAAAATAAACACACACGTGTAGTCATTAATTAATATGCTTTACATCTCCTAAGCTACTTTAAAACAATAATGCTGACTTCCTTTTGGGAGATATGAATTTCACCTCCCCGTTCCTATCCTTTCTTCCACCGGTCTATTCACAGTTTTCACACCCACGATTTTCTTGGTTATCCCCAATCCGTATCTGAAGCCTGCCAGTTTTAAGGCACAAACCCCTATTTCCGAGCTTAAAGGCCCAATACAACATTGGGAAGATCAGAAAACGTTGATGTCCACAGATTTCCTTCTAATTTACACAGATTGTGGATGGTCATGATAGAACGCTAGATGTTGAAATCTTCCGGTCTGGGGTGCTGTACTTTTTGAGAAATCTTCACTCCAACATAGATAAATAGTTCATTACTCCTGAGTAATAAACTATTTCTTACACTACAGAACGGTGCAAAAAACCCTGACGGATTTTGGCCTTTTTCTACTTTCTCAGATTACCATTTGAGCTAAAACCTTTGCAATATTGCTTTTTTGGAATGGTTAATGGTTTAACTCACAAACTGTGGCAATCTTGTGACCTTTACCAATGTTGTAGGCCCCCTATAGGGTCTCTTAAAGGGTCTCTGCAATAAAAAATGTTATCACTTAAAACCATGCTACAAAACATTTATGCAATGTTGCTAACGATCAAACTGCTTTTAACACTCGTTCTGGGGGTGCATTTGCAAGTTTTCAGTTTTTATGTTAATAAGAATTTCAATATTCAGGTGCAAATTTGTGATGTCATCACAGGATCATACAACAGAGACCCAATTGTTTGTGTACAAAAGTTTCTGAAAATGTCTGGTTTTTCGTGCAGACCTATCCCTAAACCAGTTGATTTACTGCCCAAATGTATGCTTCAATAGTGAAGGAGTCTTTCAACAAACCTAATCCAGAGGGATTAATTTGCAGGTTGAAAGTTAATGTTTTTCTTCTGTTTTTGAACCTGTGGGTTCCTGAGTCCTGACATGACCTTACAATAGCGCCCTCATTTCAGGTAAAAAAGATGACAAACTTCTGACTACAGTAAGAAAACGAAGCTTGCCAATATGTTTGTACACTTCAGATCCCTAGATGACAGCAGAAAATGAGCTTGAATGTGATATTTATTACAGAGACCCTTTAAGCTGGGCTGTTTTGAACCCAGGATGTGTCTTTCGTGCGCTTCCTACTGCAGGATGGTATGAGGAGTCTACCCCTCATGGCATGAACATGGCTGCGGTTGGTGGGTGACAGTCACCCTTCTCTCCTCATTTCTGCAATCTCTTGTTGCGGTGCCCTTAGTTCTGAGACTCTGAACGTGACTGGAATTCCTGCTTCTGGTGCAAGCCAGACAAAGGCTGAGACTTTTTCTTTTGGGGAAAACGTGCTCAGATTTGTTTATGTTTTCCACCTCAAGTGCCACTCTCCCAATTTCCTCTCCCAGGGATAAAAACCCCGCAAATACGGAGGGGAGGTAAACATGGCTTTTGACTTGTAGCCAGCTAGCCCCTCTGCAGGGATGACAACCCATATAGCTTGCATCCCTATCATGGACTGTGGAGGGATCTTCGCTGTTTCAGTCTCAGGAGCAAGTGGCTCCATCCACTGGATTCTATTTGGTTTGGGTTGATTGCCCACTGCGTCATATTTCTGTTGTCACATTTCAAATCAACTGACCATCTGACCCTAAATATTCTATTAAGAAAGTTAAAACTACCGGTAATATTCACTCGAGTGATCATACTGTCAATAAAATAACAACATAACATCACAACAAAAAATTCACTTTGCCTTTGAGAAAGGTCCTGGTAGGATCAAAACATCAGGCCCTCTAACTTTTGAAGAAAAAAACCCCCAAAACCCAACGGAGTAAATTCTTGCAGCACCTCCAACTTTGAAGACAAATTGTGACAAGACATGGACCGAGACAATTGAACATAGCTTCCAAGTTCCACAAAATCATATGCACTGAGTGTTCCATCTGACTGTGGATTAAACAAGTGTATAGACTAAAACTGAAAGTAAATTAGGAGCATGGCTCACATATCGTAGTAAACTGTAGTAAAATATGCAAATACATGCACAATACACAAACATACATACAGTATTATGCAAATATATGCATAATACATGTATGTTAACATGCATACATGTATGTATTGTGTAAATATATGTCAATGTGCAAATAGACTTGATATTCAAATAATTATATGCATAATTCAAACGTACATAATGTGTGCACAATATGCACACATTATGTCGTGTAATGAGTTAAACTGTCTTTCACCATACAGTGAAACTATGATCAAGCTAGTTTTTTGTCATTATCAGTTTATCACAAAGCATGGCATGGCAATCTTGGGGTATTTTTGTCATGGAAGCTAGTCACTGTTACTGAGTTGTGAACCAGTCACACTGTAGTCAGATTTCAATGGGACTGTACAGTGTATGCTGGAATAAAATAATGTACAAAACACGAGTCATGGTGAACAGGTGTTACAGGTAGGTCCTTCTAACCAAACCCTCAACCACATTAACGCATGGTGTCTATTACACAACTACATGTAAGTACATGTATCCCACCCTCTACCATCCTACAGAGACTGGCTTTTGAGTTGCACCGCAAAGCATGCCTAGAGTCATACATACACATGTACATGTACAGGTGAATACAACGTAACAAAACTAATACCAAGGTTCACGGTGATTGTCTACGAATCAAACTCTTCAGAAAAGCAATGTGGAACTGTGAAGAATCAAGGCAGCAAATCGAGAAGAAGAAAAAACTGAAATGACCGTGGTTCAAAATCTAGAATATCATGATACTACAGCTCTTTGTCAGCCATAGAAATGAGCACAGAGCAAGAACCAATATCTAGAATAATGACACTACAGCCTTCCATCGGCCATAGAAATGAGCACGGAGCAAGAACCAATATCCAGAAAAATGACACTACAGCCGTTCGTCGGCCATAGAAATGAGCACAGAGCAAGAACAAATATCTAGAATAATGACACTACAGCCTTTTCGTCGGCCATAGAAATGAGCACAGAGCAAGAACCAATATCTAGAATAATGACACTACAGCCTTTCATCGGCCATAGAAATGAGCATGGAGCAAGAACCAATATCTAGAATAATGACACAGCCTTTCGTCGGCCATAGAAATGAGCACGGAGCAAGAACCAATATCTAGAATAATGACACAGCCTTTCGTCGGCCATAGAAATGAGCATGGAGCAAGAAAAAAAAGATTGGAAGCAAGGAAATCAAACGGAGTGGCCGAGTTGCTTCTGTCAGTCCCTCCCTGTTTACTGTTGACTTACATGAGTGGGCTTGTCTTCTCGTCCTCGCCCTGTCTACATGTTCTGCCAGTAGACGTACTGGATGCGACGCCCTCCCTGTATCTGCCACTTGATCTTGAGGTACATGTAAATCCCGCGGCCAAAGACGAGCACACCTGGTGGTGGAGAGAGAACATTCAGGAGTGAGTGAGGCTTGATGTTTTTTGAAGCAGATTGTGGGTTCAAGACCAGCAGCCGATTGCGTACACATATGCAACATTTTGTTGTGTAACTTATGCAACATTTTGCTGCCTTTTCTAAATAGTGCACAAAAGAGCCATTGTGCCACAACACAAGACTTACGCAACATTTGTACGTTGCGTAACTTACGCAACCTTTCTGGAAATCGGCTGCTGATCCAGTCAAAGATTTCTTGGCATTTTTTTTTTCCCATTTCTGGGACGTCCATGGTTGACAGCTCTCGGATCTGGAGGAACTGGAGATGTTCAAGCCCCTCTCATTCCAAACTGACCAGAGGATTAGTGACAGACTGGACAATAAAAAGGGCCTTCTACAAACAAACACAAAGTGTGCAGTCACCTCATCTCCCACGCTCTCTATTACTCTCTCTCTCTCTCTTTCTCCTCCCCTGTCTGTCTGTCTGTTTACCTGCTTGTCTGTCTGTGTCTGTTTGTGTCTGTCTGTGACTCTTCCTCTGTCTCCTTTTCTCTTTCCGTCTGTCTCTCTACATGTACGTACATCTCTCTGAAGAAAAAAAAACTTTTTCTCCACCTCTCTCTCTTTCTCCCTCACTCTCTCTCCCTCTCTCTCTCCCCTCCCGATACACCGTCTCTCACTCTCTCTCCTCCCCCTCTCTTTCTCTGCCTCTCTCTCTCCCTCCCTCTCTCTCTATCTCTCTATTTCTCTATCTCTATCTGTCTCTTCTCTGTCTCTATCTGTCTCTATCTGTCTCTTTCTCTGTCTCTATCTGTCTCTTTCTCTGTCTCTGTCTCTCTCCCTCTCTATCTCTCTCTCCGCACTCTCTCTGTCTCTGTCTCTTTCTATATACTGTATGTCCCCTTCTCTCTCCTCTTCTCAATTCTTCCTCTCACCGCCTCTCGTTCTCCTGGGTCTCCCTTCCTCTCCTTTCCTATCTCTTCCCACTGCCTTCTTTCCCTCCTCTGATTGCTGGAGCAGATTCCAGCGCTCCGATGTGGTTTAGCAATGGGTGCGGACCCACTATCATTCAGCACCTGTCCTGACCGAGTGTGGGATGCCAACACCTGCCACGGGACTAGGGGAGACCCTTGCAGAAACAGGTGCAAGCTCAGCAGGCTTCCGGGATGTGGCCTGGCTGTTCCCCTTCCCCCCCATCCCACCCGGTTGTGTTATCCAGGAATTGTGTGGGAAGGACGAGAGAAGAGGAGGGGAGGAGGAAAGGGACGGAAGGGAAGGAATATCAATTCCCATTGGGGTGCTATCCGGTCATCTTTAAGATGTCATATCTGTCATATCACAATGCTTATTCAATGCCAATGATTTAGCTTTGGCCCCGACAGTTTGGTCCAAATAGGACCTTTCTTAACGCTTATTCAATCCACACACATTTCCTGTTCACAGGAGGCTTACATTGATATCGACAAAAAGTACAACGTTCTTGAAAGTCTGAATATTACCAATAATTAAACCATACTGTATCTGCCGAGTTACCAGATTTCCCTTAGGACGCAGACAAGCTTTAAAAAATGCCAAAGTGGGCCAAACTATGTGAAATTCCGTGATCAATTTTTAGGTTTGTGAAAATGATGGTGTTATCCCATTCACTGTTCTGTTGATTTGGTTATATGATATTTTGGAGTTTCTTGTATCATAATAAAGTAAATTTCATACACTTTCCAGTGGTGTATAGTTTGTTTGGGTTTTATGTTTTGTAAAAGCTGTCATTGACAATTTTCTCTTGCAATGCATGGGGGTTGGTTTTTTTTCAGTGTGATAGGGGCTTAGGCAGGAACACTGTTTATGTGCTGCGACCAGTCAGGCAGATATGGGTTAAACAAAAACGAGAATAATATGAAAATGTTTCCGAAAGCAGCAAGAGGCCCTATACAACATTGGTAAAGGTCAAAAGGTTAAAAATTCAAAAAAAGAAATCTTGCGAAGGTTTGAGAGGCAACAAACCGGCACAAACCTGCCACGGTTTTTGCACCATTCAGTAGTGTAAGGAATAGTTTATTACTCGCGAGTGAACTACATGTATTTGTCGATGTTTGTGTGAGGATTTCTCGAGAAGCACAGCATCCCAGACCGTCAGATTTCAACATGAGGATTCTATCATCCCCCTCTCTCCCTCTCTCCATCTCCCACCCCTCTCCCACAACTCTTCTGATCACACACTACTTATGGTTTCTTAATATATTGGCTATCTAAAAAAAAAAGGCTGATAAGCGGACAGCCCTCTGTCAGTCCCTGGGAATGTTTGGATAGGAGATAAGTCAGATAACTCAGATGAGTGGTGGGAAGCTTCAAGTTCTTCCCTTGCAAAGCAAAGGCTGGTCTCCTGGTGATTGGCCATCAATTAGCCGCTGGGCCATTAGATGCTTCACAGTCAGGCCAAAGCTGCCATGACACTGCCGCGGGATTATCCCCGCTGGAATGTTTTTCAGGCAGCCACAGTGAACCACTGCTGCAGTGAATTATTTCCGTTGAGCAATCACTTATCATGAGGGCCGTTCTCACTACACCAAATAAACGCGATTATTTGGATCACGATTTGAATCGCGATTCAAACTCCACTCTTTTTGCGTGTGGGGACACAATAAACGCAATTATTAGTGGGATTTGAGTCGCGATTCGGACACCACTAAAAGTGAGAGTTTTTCAAATACTCGCGTTTATTTGCGACGCGATGAGTGTGGGAACGCCCCGCTCAAATCGCACCAGGTTTTTTTTATGCCCACGATGCATTGCGCAAGCATGGCATTTCCAGCCAGCAGCTTACTGCCAGGAAGTGCAGCACATGGTTTGTTTACTTTCGTCAGCGAGTCCCGCCATTCCCGCTTGCGCAGTGCGACCACATGCTAACCGCAATCGGCTCGCGTTTATTTGCGACGCGATTATTTGGCCTGTGTGAACACGACCAAAAAAAAAAGGTTTTTGAATCGCGATTCAAAATGCGATTATTTTCGTAGTGGGAACGGTCCTATAATCAAATTGTTCAAGAGGCTTCAGCTCGTTTAGAACACCCCCAGCCAAGAAAAAAAAAATAGTTTTGAAATTTCATGCTGCAGTTTACTCAAATCCACAATTTTCATGAAGTCCCAAAATTTAGTGGGCCTGACTTTTCGATCCTAGCAGGACCTTTCTCCAAGGCAGAGTGACAAGGACGAAACAGAGACATGTACACGAAGGAAGGGGGGAGAGAGTGAATAGGACACGGATGAGAAACAAAGGACAAAGAGGAAAGAGGAAAGTATCAACTAATCTTTACAGAAAAAAATCATTCACTAGAACTAAGCCCTTTGGTTTTTTTTTTTTCCCTCGAGGAAAATATCAGGTGGCCAAAATTGTTCCAAGAAAAAAGGATGAGCAATAAGCCTTGGATGTAACCTTTGGCACACTGTAGTCTATATACAGAAACACTCCATTGAGGCCTTGAGGATCTGACATCAACACACTTGGCATACCATATATATACGCAAGTCTGATAGGATTGAGATAAATAAGCCATCTACCTCATGCACTCTTATACTTCTACTGTCAAAGGTTACATTAGGGCTGTTCCCACTACGAAAATAATCTGGATTCAAAAACCGGTTTGTTTTTTTGTCGTGTCCACACAGGCCGAAAAATTGTGTCGCAAAAAATCGCAAGCCGTTTGCAGTTAGCAGTTGTGGTCAAATGGTGGGTGTGTCCTTGTGGGAGGCCCACGCAGTTTTGTCCTTGTCACTCTGCCTTTGAGAAAGGTCCTGCTAGGATCGAAACGTCAGGCCCACTAAATTTTAAGATATTTCCATCTTTTCAATTTTCATCTTTTTCAATTTTAAGATATTTTCATCATCTTGAATGTTTGTGTTGACATCACGTGTATGATCGTCTTCGAGAGTGAGTGTTGTTCTGAGAAGAGCCGGTAACTCCAGACGAGATTTTGAAGGTTTGCACGGTGGGTTCATGATTTAAGACAGAAGTTTGCAGTGACCATGTGCATCTATTATCTCTTCATGTGAGTGACTAAGGCTCTGAGAAGAGCTGGTAACTCCAGATGAGATTTGAGGTTTGCATGGTGGGTTCATAATGTATGTATGAGATGTTTGCCGTGACACAATGTGCATAATCTAGTGTGAGCGAGTGTGGCTCTGAGAAGAGCCATTAACTCCGGATGAGATTTGAGGTTTGAGGTTTGCACAGTGGGTTCACAATGCAAGAGGTTTGCACCGACAAGCTCACAGGCATAACCTCTATTGAGATTTTAGAACGAGTGTGGCTGAGAGAAGAGCCAATAATTCAAAGTTGAAGGCAGTGAGTGCTCCGTGTGAAGTCAGCTCAGCCTGGCAAGACATATTCTATAGAGGGCAGCAGACTCATTTAACAGAGGTGCACACCACTGCCCTGCTGGATATCGATGTAATGTACACCATCACCATGAATGGTGAATCTTTGGAGGCCATCCATTTGATATATTCTGCAATGAATGCCAGTAAAGACAATCTGGGAGTCCATTGCTAGATTGGAGGCTTTAATTGCTAAATTGGATGGAGCTGGGTTTTTTTGCTGGAAATCAATTACAGACACAAAAACAGTATGAAAAGTAATCAGTCATCAAAACAATCATTGAAATGATTCTGGCAGATTACGAATTAATGTACAATTTCCAGTATCTCTATAGCAACTAAGAAATGTTGTACATAGTACTGAACAAGGCATGTTTCGTACATTATGGCCAACAGTATAACCAATGAGCATTTTAATCAGCTTTGCAAAAAGGGCTAACCCCTACTGACCACACGTCCATATTGGCAAGGGAGTAAAGATACATTGTTTAAGCAAGGCTATGGCTGACCCTGGTGAGCTAATGTACCCATCTTGAGTTGATTGAAGGCACTCCATCCAATTTACATGTACATAGGATACACCCAAGTGACCCAACTGAACTAAAGAGGGCAGCAGACACATTTTACAGAGCCAACTGCTGACTTATGCTACGTTCCAATCACGTCGTGTTTATCGTGTTTACAACCGGTGTTTCCCAGTTCACGAGTGGGCTGCATTCCAATGCTACTCACCAACACGCATGCGCACACGCATGCACATTGTCCAAGCGCAAAGACTGAAGAGTTGGTTTTCACATAATAATTATCATGGTTTTAACAAATGTACGCGGCTTGGAGACGGACAACTCATATGCTAACGACTTCCAGCTAATGGAAACTATTTTAGTCCTGTCATGTGCGTGTAGAACAGCGTAGTAAATTCATGGTAAATTCACCTTGTTGTTCCTGGAGTCACTGCAGAAGGTATCGTAATCTTATAACCTAACCTTGCATGCATTGACGTTGGTAAAAAAAATTTGCCCTTTGGCTTTGACCTCCTGACCCAAGTTGACCCCATTTTTCGTCTAGTCGTGAACTGGAGGGAAGATTTCTGCCTCCTGTTCACGACTGGTGATCACGAGTTACCAGACGATTGGAACGCCTCATGAACACGGTAATCACGACGCGATTGGAACGCGGCATATGGCCTACTGACAGGGAACCACACTGATGTGTTTGTACACGTGACATAATTTGTGTATGCTGTCATGGAGACTTAAAGTTTCACAATTTTTTTTCTTTTACCAAAATGGCAGCTTCCATAAACTTGCACTCTGGCGCCCTCTGTTGTCCGTCTCCATGCTATTAATTGTATGATTACAGTGATGGAATTAAACCATGTCTTTGGAGTGAATTGTTACCATGTTTGCATAGTATTTTTAGGTCAGGCTTTTTACGAAAGTAATAATTCAATGTTCCTAAATTCAATCCGGCAAAATCCAAAAAATTATCCCCGAGGTCAAATTTTGACCTTTTGCGCCGCTGGAGCACAATGGGAAATGCTGAGAAGCGTCTGAGCGGGTCACATTGATGTATTAATGTCTCTGGTGACAATAGAATGTCTTGTATGCACACACAGCAAGACCACACACTCTTTATGTATACATACCCATTCCATGGACCCTTCAGGCCATTGTGAACTTACCGCAAAGAGTTAGGGCAATCAGCAGGCAGGTAGCTTCTCTCAGATACAAACTGCAACAGTCAGAATACTGAAAACAGAGCAGAGAAGACAAAAAAAACCTCAGATTTTTAGCCCAATCTTTGACATTTTGGACACAGCCAGACCTGTCCAATATACACCCATGGTATGACCAATGTTTACATGGCATCACGTAACTTATTATAGTGGTTATTTTTGCATCTCATTTGGTGCAGAACAGGAGTGGAAATGAGCAAAGAAGACCATCAAATTGTCCACATTCTTCTCTGTACATTTCCATTGCTGCTCAGTGCCAAATGAGATGAAAAAATACCAACTATGAGTCACGCGATGGCATGTAAACAGTGGTCGCGCAATCGGATCGAAATTGGATCGCCCAAATTTTTTTACAGAAAAATTACTCCTGTGACCTCTAGAAGTACATTGTAAGTACATTGAAATAAATTTGATCACCAGCAACATTTGACAAGCTAGAAAGAAAAACTCATACATTTGGCCTTATATTTTGGCATTTCTGAAATAGCAAGACCAGTCAAAATGTGCACATTTGGCCCAAAATAAGGTTTCTAAAATCTTTTTCTCAGTTGCCAACATGATATTCTCAAAAGTTAGCGAGCCTGATATTTTGATCCAAGCAGGACCTTTCTCAAAGGCAGACTAGAGTGACAAGGACATACACAGACAGTCAGGGGAAGGAAAGCCCTGACACACATGACAGAGGGAGGACAAAAGGGAAGGGAGTGGGATGCAGATGTACACACCAAGGGAGAGGAGATAAAATGGGGTAAACAAACAAAGGGGTGGGGAGGATCGAAGGGGGAAAGGAACAGGGAAGATGAAAGAAAAGAGGGATTGAAAGAAAAGGGTGAAACGTCAGGCCCTCTTACTTTTGAGATTTATGTGTTGCAGGTCATTTTAGTCAGTGAGCAGTTTGCAACAGTTTTTTGTATTAACTTCAATATGATATTCTATGAGAAAAAAAAATGCCATTTTTAAAGAGGTTATGACTTTATTTACCACTTGCCCATTCCTGAGATCAAATTATCACTAAGTGAAGTTAGCATTGTATTGCGCTTTGGTCGACTGCCTGCCCAACAGACCGCCTGAAAACACGGGAGGCTCGGAGAGGATTTGAACCAGCGACCCATAGAGTGTCTCACCATTGCTATGAGTGTCCACTTGACCATGGAGGCTCCAAAGCCTGACAGTGCTCCGTAGCGGCCAGCCACACTTGCACTCAGACAGTAGGCAAAGAGGAAACCAATCCAGTTGAACAAGAATGCAACTGAAGATGAAACGACAAAAGAGGACGAGTAAAAATTATAGACAGACTTGTATTCCAGTCATAGAAGATCGAGAGTCACATCAATACACTGATAAGTACGCCACGCCCACCATAGCAACGGCCAAGCAACCTCGCACAACGTATCATGATGCCATGCTTGCGCAATGCATCGTGGGCTTAAAAAAAAAACGGTGTAATTTGAGCGGAGCGTTCCCACACACATCGCGTCGCAAATAAATATTTGAAAAAATCTCACTTTTAGTGGAGTCCGAATCACGATTAAAATCCAGCTAATAATCGCGTTTATTGTGTCCCCACATGCGAAAAAAAGTGGAGTTTGAATCGCGATTCAAATTGCAATCCAAATACTCGCATTTATTTGGTGTAGTGGGAACGGCCCTAATGTGTCTGCTATGGCATGTTCTGGTCAGGTGTTGGAATGTGTGGCAGTTGCACTGACACTGCTTTCGTGGGTGAGTTTACCCGCGAGCTCTTGGTCATTATTTGGTCAGGTGTTGGAGTGTGTGGCCATTGGTACTGAAACTGAAACAAAACCCAACAGTGTCTCCCTGGGCCATAGGTCCTTAATCCAACAAAATCCAACCAATTTCAGCAACAGTATGCTATCCTTATGGTACCTAACCTAACAAAATCCAACAAAACCTGGTGTTGGAATTTGTGGGGTTAGGGTCCGTTGGGGGAATTACTTATTTGCTTACAGACCGGAATGACCCAAATAAGGCAAATCACAACAATCAAGAGGGCCTGATGATATGATCTCAGCAGGACCATTCTCAAAGACGGCGAGAGGTCCTCCAGGGATCGAAACGTCAGGCCCTCGTAATTGGTTTGTTTTAAACCAACTTACTGAAAAAGGCAACAATGAACATCAGGTCTCCGCCAAGCATGGAGCCAGAATTCTCCTTCAAATCATCTTCCTAATGATAAAAAAGGAAAGAGTAAATTAATATTGTAACAATTATGGATGTAATCCACTGACTTATTGGTAACATGGACTTTTGCTGTGAGTGATCTGGTAACCCGTGTTCATCAGTGGTAACCTAAAGTGGATGTTTTGCGGTGACACCGTGTAAATCTCTTTGAGAAGGAGTGTGTAGCTCTGGAAAAAGAGCCAGTTACTAGGAGTAATAAACTCACATGATTCTGAAACTCTTTTACATCAAGGCAATTGACCACAGCACATCATGCATATTGTGTACTTAACAATCACATCATATCTTTACTGGCAATTGTGACATAGCACACCACTTGATTTTGAGAGAGGGGAAAGCTGCTTTGAATTAATGACTTTTTTACTCTAAAAATGGATGTAAGAGAAAGGAAACGCAAAACCCTGAGTCTGTCTCTAGGATGAGGTTTTGAGACAGGCCAGTGTCAGTTGAGGTTAGGGGCAATGGGTTAGAGGGAATGAGTTTCAGGTTGGGGTATAGACCTTTTTCACCCACGTGACCAAAACATGTAAAACATAAAGTGCCGCCACGTTGGACCGCTTTTTACGGAAAGTGTACACACAACCATATGGTACAACTGATGTTTGCACTGTGCGCTGCCATTGTAAGGCGGTCCAACATGACGTCACTTGAAAAAGGTCTATAGGGATAGAGGGAAGGATTAGGGGTTAGAGATTGTTACAAGGTGTTTGGTGAATGGGTTATTCACTTGGGGTTAGGGGTTGAGTCTTTGGGTTAGAGGTTGGGGTTACAGGTAAAGAGGTCAGGGGGTAGGGACAATGGGTAGGGATTAGGAGTTAGAGGTTTAGGGATTAAGAGTTAGGGGATAAGGGATAAAAGGGATAGGGGTAAGGGGGGTTCAAGATTAGAGGTAAAGGGATCAGGAGTTGGAGTTTTGGGCTTGGGGCCTGGGTAAGTAATTGAGGATAATTTGAGGGGTAAATGACACTGAAGTTCAGTCTTACGCTGAGCAGTCCCGCTTGGACCAGTTTGTCCTCCAGGGTAGGCTGTGACCAGCTCTGCTCCGAGGAGTTGTCCAGGGGCTTCTTGGTCTCGTCCACCTCCTCGTAGGGTGGTGGCTCCTCCTGGGGAATCTCCTCATCTGCCATCGGGAAGAGAGATGGGAGTGCACGATTGAAAGCCGGTGACAAAAACAGCTGAGTTTTTCGCCTCACAAGGCAGGTAGCTCAGTCAGCACTGACCTCATCATACACACTGATGATCTGCAAAGCTTACAATTACAATGGAGAATCTCACACACATGGCCTGTGTGAACATGACCAAAAAAACACCCATTTTTCAAATCGCGATTCATTTTTTATTTTTTGTAGTGGGAACGGCCCTAGTTAGACTTTTGATACTTTAAGACTATTGATACTATTGATACATTTTCATAGAGTATGTTGAGATCGGATAGCTTCAAATGTATCAATAGTCTTACTAGGGCCATTCCCACTACTAAAATAATCGCGATTATAATTGCGATAAAAAAAACGAGGGTTTTTTGGGTCGTGTCCACACAGGCAAAAAAATTGCGTCGCAAAAAATCGCGATTCATTTTTTATTTTTTGTAGTGGGAACGGCCCTAGTTAGACTTTTGATACTTTAAGACTATTGATACTATTGATACATTTTCATAGAGTATGTTGAGATCGGATAGCTTCAAATGTATCAATAGTCTTACTAGGGCCATTCCCACTACTAAAATAATCGCGATTATAATTGCGATAAAAAAAACGAGGGTTTTTTGGGTCGTGTCCACACAGGCAAAAAAATTGCGTCGCAAAAAATCGCGAGCCGATTGTGGTTAACAGTTGTGGTCAAATGGTGAGTTTGTGCTTCAGGGTGGCCCACACAGGGAGACGTATTCATAAACAAGCACGGCACTTCCTGTCAATCAGAGCGTGAGCGGTGCATTGTTTGTGGGATTTTAAAAAACGGTGTGATTCAGTGGAGCGTTGCCACACACACTGCGTCGCAAATAAATGCGATTACTTGAAAAAGTCTCACTCTTAGTGGAGTCCGAATTGCGAATCAGATCCCACTTATAATTGCATTTAGTGTGTACACACATGCACAACAAGTGGAGTTTGAATCGCGATTCAAATCGCAATCCCAAAAATCCCGTTTATTATTTGGTCTGGTGGAAACTGCTCTATAGTGATGTCATCAGTCAGTGGTGAAGCAACGGTGTGAAGCAACTGCGCTCACTGCTGCAAGAGGCAGGTAGCTCAGCTCTTTCCTAATTGCGTGCAGCAAATCATTTTGTGAGGTTTTCCAACACACCAATACATAAGATTTTAGACGAAGACCGAGTTCAACGTCAGCAATATTGCACGTGAATGCTGTCTATTTTGGGGGCGGAAAATTGTGAGCACACCTTTTAGCTTCATAAACCTATGTACAGTCCGTAGAACTCTAGCATATATTCACAACCCTCTCAAACCCTACTCCTTCTGCAGGGCCCACAACAGGCTACAAGCTTTGGGTGTCGGGAGGATTGTAGACAACTGCAAGCGGGGCGTACCTTTGTGGGTTGGCGTGCCCGGTTGGGTATTAGCCGGTGAGGGAGGCGGAACCATCAAGGCCAGGGTCACATGTTGGAGTCGCTGCTCGCCCTCACGGCACGCCTGCGAATCAAAATCCAGACAATATTATAGGAGGGTTTGCGGTGACACCATGTATAAAGGTCTCTTAATTAAAGAAGAGGTGTGGTTAACTGTAAAAAAAGCCCCGGTGATAACTCAACATTCTAGGCCAGTATGCTCTGGCTGTCATCAGGAGATGACAAATGCTGACACGCACACAATTTCAGCCGCGATTACTCTTTTGAAAACAGGAAGTTATTTCATCTGGGATCAGGGGTGGATTTCACAAAGCCTTACGACGCATCGTAACTTAGCCTACGGCTGAAAACCCATCGTAAATTGTATGGTTTCCAACTTTCCATGCATCGCTCATTGTCTTGCGATCGACCCGAAGTTACGATGAGTTTGGAGAAATCTACAGCAGGCTCCACAAGATTGCTGCGTACGGTGCATTCATTTCATGCGATCCTCCACACTGAAGGTTTACACCAAATTGCTGCTTGCATCTGAATCAAGATGGAGGGCTTGGTCCCAGGAAATGTGACGGTTAATGGTTACATGGTTACTTTTGACTGGAGCCAGCCCCACCTCGGCAAAGATAGCTGACTTAATTTTGTTGAGTGGGAAGGGGTAAGGAGGGGGGGGGGAGAAGGCATCCAACCAAAGGCCTGGGTTCAACAACACATCAACTCTAAAACAACATATTTCAGCAGAATCCTGGGTGAAAAAAGGGATGGAAATCAAGTGAACACTCTCACCTGATGACACTCTGCTCAATGCATTTTTGCTATTCAGAAAACAAAAACATTACTGGGAAAATCATACACAACTGAATTATTCTACAATTGCAGATTGTGTGAAGTGTTCACAGTGTTCTATGTGACTGCTGGTGATCGTTAATAATTTTCCATGGACTTTGGTTGTGGGATTGTTACTGAAATTTATGAAAATCAAACAAACAATTTAAAAAAAAATTAAATTTACAAATGTTAAAAGCCTCATGGCAAAACCAAACCAAAAAATGTCCACAGCCATTGTTATGAAATCTGCAAAGTCATTACTTTCTTTGGCTTCATTTACTTCTAATTTTTGTGATCAGGTAACACAATCTGACCACACCATGATAGTTTTCAGCACACAACAGCTATTTTTTTAATTTACTGCAGTAGCTGCATTGCAACTTTGAAATCTAGCGGCAATTAGACATTAAACTTATTCTAAAAAATGTTTCAGGCACTCAGGTTATAGTGGCAACTTTGCGAACGACATGAGTTGAATTTCAACAATGGTTTGCCCTACACAACTGCAATAGAAAACAGGATTCGCTGGTTCGAATCCTGCCTGGTTTTGTTTCACAAACCAATCGTGCAAAGCACTGAGCATAGTATTAATTATACATCATGTGTGTACAGCAAACGTTTGTTAAAGAATATTCTCCTAAATGCAAAATCATATCAATATCAATATCAGCCTGACGTTTCGATCCTAGCAGGACCTTTCTCAAAGGCAGACTCACTCTGCCTTTGAGAAAGGTCCTGCTAGGATCGAGACGTCGGGCCCACTAAATTTTGAGATTTGCATTTTGGTAATTTTAGTCAGTAAGCAGTTTGCAACATTTTTGTATATCACTCATATCAATGTGATTTGAAAACACAAGTTGAACTTGAAGTTGTAAGCAACTTGAAGTTCAGCAACCCTTGGGAGCCTAAATGTTGATCCGTGGCAAGATTTTGGTTTACGCAGTGGCTGTTGTTACGGCAGTCGTCCGTGTGGTTCCCTGACTTGATTGTATTTCGTCAGCATTGCAGGCTGGTTGAACCAGTCTATTAGCTGATAGTCTGGTTCCAAGAGCTAAGCATCCTGACGTAATACAATCAAGTCAGGGAACCACATGGACGACTACCGTAACAACAGCCACTGCGAATGGTTTAATACCCTCACCGTGAAAATCTGTGGGGAAAAAACACCCTCATTTTGGGGAGGGTATTATAACTATTAAACTTTAAAAAACTTGCCAAAATCTTTCCCGATCCACATAAAAAGAATGTATGGACATGATATGAACTACGAATGATACAATGTATGATGTCAGTACTCAGTAGTACTAGTATGATTAGTAATAGTAGTAGTACATTTGTGAAAATGGGGCAGAATCAATTTAGTATGGCCAATGGGATGGGACAAAAATGTCATTGCAAAAACTTTTACGAATTGAAATACACCACTTACAACTTCACTGTGCGGCAATGCCGAATTAATAATAAAATATTACATTTAAGCCATGATTAAGCCAACACAAAATACAACATTTTCATAGAGTATGTTGGGATTGTTGGTAATGTTCACTTAAATAAAAAGTAAAATTAACAAAAGGTAATGGCACTAACTTAAGTAAGCCACTATGTTAATTATTTTCGGGGGCCAGTTGTTTCTAAATTCTAGCAATCACGCCTGACCATAGAGCACTCTGATTATTTTAATTTGTAGGCCTTAGTCAAACCATTAGTACTTAGTAGGAACATGGAGGAAGGAAACCAAACCATGATCATTTCTCAAAGTCCAAGAGTAGAGACTCTGACAAAGTAACTCTGACGAAAATGTTAACCACCAAAGCACCAATTGACCAAATCGATACTCACTCGTCACCCGGAAACTTACCTCCTCGTACGAAGGCGCAGGTTCCATTTTCAAGTGACAGCTGTTTAGTAAAATGACAAAATGGGCAAAAGTGTGTCTACAATTCTGTTAATACCGCTAAAGGGGGATGTGGGGGTGAATAACAGTTGGATGATTTCGCATGTTTATGTTGCGGTCCTGTCGTCTACTTTATTTACTTCGGCTCATAATAAATAATGCCCCACATCATCATACGGATACTTGTACTACATGTACCTGTACATGTACATTTTACTGTATACAACTACACGTACAGTTTATAATACATGTAAATGTACATGTACAATACATGTACAGTAGATGGACAGTGTGTACATTGTACACATGTGCATGTACATGTACTGTACATTGTACATGTACATGTACATGTGTACATGTACATGTACATGTACATGTGTACATATACTGTACATGTACATGTACATGTACATGTACATGTACATGTACATGTACATGTACATTGTACATGTACAGTACATTTCGCTGGTTCTCGGCACAGCATGGGTGCCAGTGAGTTTTGCCCTAGGCTGGTTCCCGTCCCCTACATGGTCTCCAGACGTCTCACGTCCTCCTCGGAGGACGTGAGACGTCTGGAGACCATGTAGGGGACGGGAACCAGCCTAGTTTTGCCCTTGATCCTTGCGGGATCCGCGCGAGAAATCGCCTAAATCTCGTCAGTGTACATGTACAACAAAGATCTAATAGCGCGCAAAGATGGACTACTCCGAGCAAAAGGTGAAGTACGCACTGGACGCCATTTTAGTAGGCAACGGAATCTGTCGTTTGCTTTCTGTGCTCCGGAAATGAAGCGAGAGTGTCACAAACAATAAAAAAAGATACAACTTTGGATGCGTGAACAAAATGTGATAACTTTCGATGTGATGTGACCACGAAATGGAGAGAATGTGTGCGACTTAATGCATTACCATTTATTTGCATTTGATTGTTTTTACTAAGTTACTAAGTTTACTCATGGAGGAATCCATGGTTTACTATAGTTAGCTATTTATTCACCAACCTAGGACTGGAGGAACAGGCTTTTGAGTCACAGTGTTTTTCACTTTCCTCCTGGCCATCTTAGATTGGATTGTACGTCCTTACTGCTTTTTTTTACTCCTTCCCTCTTACCCTCCTGTCCAATCTCTTCCCCTCATCTCTAGTCCTTACCCCATCTCTTCCCCTTCTCATCCTGACCTATCACATCTCTGATACATGTACATAATAATTATTCTCCTTGTTTTGTATTTATTCAACCATTTTCCCCCCATCTTGAATTTCCATGATATAGACTGTATGACCTTTCTCACCTTGAATGTACTACTTGTTTGTTTTCCTTATAATAATAACTAAAATGTCGCCCAGTGCGTACTTCACCCTGATGCGTGTGATCTCGCAAGAGTAGGCTATCTTGCGCGATTCGCGCGCTATGAAATCGTTGGTGTACACTTCCATGATGTATGGCCGTTTAGGCTCGGGCTTAGGCTTCGTCTCCGTCTGACAAAACCTGAAAATCCAGGTCGTGGTTTGTTTACGAATTTGAAGGCTTGTTGGCTTGATAAGTACAGAGTAATCACTAAGAAACTGGGGCAAAACGCTTGTTTTTAGATGCCTGTGATTATTGAAAATGGGTAAGATGAATACGACCGAAGCCTAATCCCTAGCCTGGCCTAGCCCAAGCACGAGCCGTCCGCCTTCATTTCGTAAACGGCCGCTTCGACTTCGGCTTCGTTTCTCTTCCGTTAACAAATGTCATGGGTTCTAAAGGGCAGGGTCCCAAGTCCCAACCGTGGCTTTCAGTGAATTCTCAGCACTGTACTGGCAATCAAGCGTCAGAAATTCAGAGGCAAACAGACTACAACCTTGATTTTCAGGCTCTGCGTGATGGTGTCGTCCGGACGATACGAAGGGCTGAGCCCGAGCCCGAGCCCGAGCCTGAGCCATGAGTGATTCATAAAGGACCATACTTTTTTCCCCTAGGAAGGTTTCTTGCTATGTTTTATGATTTATATCGAATTATCATTCAATATGCAAAAATGTTTCAAATTACTTATTGACTAAAATAAGAAAAGGTCTGCAACTCTCAAAAGTGCAGGTAGATCTTGATCAAGGTGGGATACGGTGTGAAATTCGAATCAAATAATATAATTCATAGAATCATTAACCCCCAACTGTGATAGGAAAAGAACCTGCGGGTTCATTATTATTGCGCCCTCTGTCAATGATCAAAAACCAACTGCGCTCAGCGTTGACCCCAGTTCACCGATGAGGGCGGGCTCACGTGGGCAAATAAAACAAGCTGTAAACACAGCCGGCTTTTTTGTCACTGTCAGTGTCATTTTGTTTTATGTCAGCACCAAAATATGGGTTTTATCTGTTAACATTTGATGTCATGCTTTATTTTCAATTTGTAACAGTGTCTCGTCTAGGTGAGTACAACTGCTATACGTTTTTAGTCAACTTTTGGTTATAAAATATAAGTCACGTGTGCCCGTCTCCTTGACTGTCTGCGTCAGATGGTCAGGGCATGGAGGAATTCCTCCATGGTCAGAGACACTTGCTGTACTGCTGTAGTACTAGTAATACTAATACTATAAGTATAGTAATCTTTCACTCCAGGAAATAACATGGAACAGCCAAACTGACCAGTACCAATCTGCAATCAGGTGCCAAAATGCGTGACGTTGGCACTGGCCAAGTGAATACTATGCTAAATAATGTAGTCCGACTCCGAGTAACTTGGACCTGACCTTGACCAGTCACAATTCTTTATGTAAAATTGAAATTTCGATAAAAAAGGTAGTCCGAGCATGGAGGAAGGAAAATTTTCCTTCCTCCATGGTCCGAGTAACTTGGAGTTGGACCCTTACATTTACAATCGCGCTTTTTTGTTTTAGTTTTACTCCTGTTTTTGACATTAACTTTTTGGATTTTGATCGTCGTACAAGACGATCGAAATGCTTTTTTTTTTAAGGAGTAAAACTAAAAAGTAAAATACTAAAAAAGGGCGAAAGAGTAAAGTTACTGTACTAGCTAGTTCTCCTTGGGATCTGACACAATACAGATGTCGAGTAATTAAACAAAAATGTTGCAAACTTCTCACTGACTTGAATAACATCCTGCCTACACTACAGTACAGTATATGGAGATCAAAATGATGATTAATTATTTATTTTATATTACACTAATTAGTAAATTAGCCCTAGGCTTAGGAAATAATTTTTTCAGTGAGACAGCCAATGTTGTTAACTGAAGAATCAAGTCCATTTCTCATGTCAAAATTTAGTGGGCCTGACATTTCGATCCTAGCATGACCTTTCTCTCTCTGCCTTTGAGAAAAGTCCTGCTAGGATCGAAACATTAGGCCCTCTAAGTTTTGAGATTTGCTTTTTGGTAATTTTAGTCAGTTAGCAGTTTGCAACATGTTTGTATTAATCTAACTCAATTTCTCATGGCTATTTCAGATGTTTCGATATATTCATATCAATTGATATTCATTTGATATTCATGATATTGTATTCACAATTCTATTGATACAGTTGATGCAATTAATTGTATTAATTGTGTTAATTGTATTGATTGTATTAATGTATTAATTGATATAAATGTGATTTTACTTCAGCGTCTCCAAGGCGTTTTTGGCCTTTGGGTTTAAATAACTTTGCATAGACTTTTAAATGTTCATATCAATTGATATTTGTTTTAATGAACATGTAAATTGTATTCACCATTCTGCCACTGGCGGCGAGGAGTAATTTTTTTTTTTAATAAATAAACCAGTTTTTTTTCATAATAATAATAATAATTGCAATATCCACTGACTATGACTGATAATTTCTTGCACAGTATAGCAGCCATGTTCTGTACAAAGCGTTTCGTACTGACGGTCCTGGGAAGGAGGTTGAGCCGTCATGGCATCGGCAAGTCCGGCTGTCGCGTCACGCCGAAGAGACGCCTGTGCGTCGCCCCCTCAGTGACACCGCGACTCCTGAGCGTGGGCGAAGAGGACCGGTTCAACTGCCTCCACGTCGACTTGGCCAACGATTCTCACCCGGACTGTCCGGAGACCGTCGAGACAGAATCCTTCAGCCGGAGACTGGCAGGTTTGTCTGAGAAGTGGTCGACGTCTGGAAGCCACAATGAATTTCAGTGTATTTGATATACGAATGACAATAAAGATTCCCTGATGAAGGTTAGCAGTTAGCAACCAAAACGTCGCCACCAGCAACGACACATCGCGTGACTTTGATCACCCTTTCCACTTATCTACACCACCGCGATGAACAACCCCTTCATTTCTAATAATGATTCAATTCAATTAAATTCAATTATGTTGTCGAGTAACTTGCCACCAAGCACAGCTTTTTCAAATGATTGTCTTGGGCCATCACGGTTTATTGATATGGGAATAAAAAGCAAATATCCAAAAAATAGGGGACCTGACGTTTCGATCGTACCAGGACCTTTCTAAAAAGTTGAATGGCTTTCTGTCTTTTGGAAAGGTCCTGCTAGTGCTAGGATGGAGACGTCCGGCCCTCCTAATTTTTGATAATCTTGAGATTTGGTAAGACGATTGTTCAAATTGTTTTAAAATGGCGGGGGGGGGGGGGGGGGGGGCAACAGGTACAGTTACTGAAGCCAGCAGCTAACCATTATATTATTTGAAGTAAAAACAAAAAAACTGTTCACTGACTAAAATGAAGTGCAATACATGAATTTCAACAGTTAGAGAGCATGATGTTTTGATCCTAGCACTAGTAATAGTAGCAGGACCTTTAGTAAAGGACCTTAGTAAAGGACTTTGCCTTTGAGAAAGGTCCTACTGGGATCGAAACGCCAGACCCTCTAACTTTGGGGATCATTATAATATTTGCCAACTGTAAATTCGCCGGCGAATTGGGCAAGAGTTTCATATCCACACGACCACACTCTTGTTATACGACCGACAAAATGAAGATGCGAGAAAATTGGTCGGTGGTCCATATCGTCGGTCAGTCATCCATGCTTTCCCCTTTGTCCATTTTTTTCGGCAGACTCTCTGGCCCAGTGGCGGACGGAGGGCCGAACAGCCGTCTGGCTCAAGGTCCCCGTGGCCCGGTGCCACCTGATCCCGCTGGCCGTGGAGCAGGGGTTCGAACTCCACCACGCCCGGGGCCGGCACGTGGTCCTGTCCCGCTGGCTCCGGCAGGACACCAGTCGACTACCCGAGTACGCCTCTCACCAAATTGGAGTGGCCGGTGAGTGAAAAGTAAAAAATAAATAAATAATAGAATAAATCAATCAACCATTGAAGGTAATTAAAGATGTATAGCCTTATGTATGCAGAGCAGATCCATAAGTGCTCACTTTGTTCGTTTTCGCTGTCCAAATTCATCGAAATTTAGGATCAGAGGGAAAATGATGAAGACTAAAACCATCTTCGGTATTGTTGCTGCAACCAGCAACACTACAGGTTGGCAGCAATCTGAAAACAAATATATATTATTATCGTGGAGAAGTGCAGCGACTTGACAGGAGGTCCGTGTGACGCTGCCGACCGAGCTGTCGCGTACAACCAGGAAAAAAACCGGAGTCAAGCTCCAGAGTCTGCGTCATGTGATCTTATGTAAATGAGGGAGTTAGGCGGGGCATGCTGGGCACCCCTAAAAATATTTTTAATTTGTTTTATTTATATAAACCAATGGTAAAATGGGCTAAAATTGTTTGGACTTTAGATAGAAACACTTTATCACTTACATTGATAATAAAAAAACCCATTGCATAGGCCCTTGAAAGTTGTTCTCGGCCTTCCAACTTTTTGTGGGAGTGAGAACATGGGTTTTAGTGTGAATCGTTAGTAGGGTTAGCATTTCCCGGGTCAAGGAAATTCCCAGGAATTAGCTGTGAAGTGTGAAAATGCCTTCAGTGGACAATCGTTTGAATATGTCTCCACGGGGAAATTGTAAAGGTGTATATAGGTCTCCACTTAAGATTTTCACGAAACTGGTATTTGGAAATAACTCAAAAACGGGAAATTTGTGATGGGTAAGAATCTGTCGTGTTATATAAGGGACATACTGTTCAGATTTCTACCCAGGAAAGTGAATGTGGTTGAAATGGGAGCATTTTTAAAACATCGTTTCTCACACAGTTGTATAGTGCTCGATAACAAAGCAATGTCTCCACAAGGACACAAAATTCGGTATGTGTGCGGCGGTGCTAAAGTTATGCAAGAAGGTCAGCCCCAAGTGATGCATGCACACTGAGGCATCAAATGATAGTGTAATGCTGTCTCGTTGACCGTAGAATTCCACAGAATTTAGGACCGAATTGACTGGACTGGGACTTGAACTATCTGACCTCTGTATTAACGCACCAGTGCTCTTTCCATCTGAGCTATCTAGCCCTTAGATAGTGGCCTTCCCAAATAGTCAACTAGTCTTTGTCGGGGTGGGGTGCCAATTTAGAATTTAGGACCAAACAAAAAAATGGTCTTGATAAGGAGAGGTCTATCTGTGGTGTTTACATTTTACATGCCTCGGGTTGTGATTGCATGTACTTAGCTCATCTGAAGAGCGCCCTCAGTTGTTCAAAAAAGACATATGGGCGTACCAAGCAAACAAGAAATAGCGGTAAGATTTGAAGGCTCTGCATGATGGATGTACAGTGTGGTTTGTGGATTGTGGGTATGCAGTATGCACGCACACTATGTAGAATGAGTCTCTTTAGATGAGATGCAGTTCTGAGAAGAACCAGTGATAGTCTACACTCGCCGATTCTGAATCGCATTTAGATATTGGGTGGACAGCTTAAAAAAAACACAAGTGAAACTTTCGCCAGCAACCCTCATTTGGTCAAGCAAGGCTGTTCCTGCTTGAACAAAATATTGGGATTTGGCCATTGGCTGGCTGACCACGGTAGAACAGCCATTGAGGGCAGCAAACCTTGGGTGAGGTGTTGCATACGGTACAAAATCTCCTCCACAAAACTTGTATCAAGATAGGTGTGTTAGTCTTACTCACAACAACTTATGGATAGCTCCTCAAGACTGACCAGCTGGGAAGAGTGCATCAGCTTTCCTGGCAACAACGTTCCGTACCTATTTCATTAACTCTTAAATGTTGTTGGTATAAAAAATTAGGAGTGCCTGACGTTTCAGTCCTAGCAGGACCTTTCTCAAAAGGCAGGCTGCTAGGATAAAAACGTCAGGCCCTCATTATTTTATGTAATTTGCATTTGGGTCATTTTACTCAGTAAGCAGTTTGCAACATTTTTGCACATATTACTTTAAATGTTGTTTGTATGACTTGCTTTACTTCTTTATGGAAATAAACGTTGATTGGATCTGATTTTGATTTTGATTTGATGTAATTAAGTGGTTGTTGCTTCAAGCGCTTACACTCTACCCGACTGGTCAGTCTTCAAGTGCTGTCCACAAGTTGTGTACTTTCCAAAGTAACGAAGAACGCATTCTGCGGCTGTGTTTCTCTGTAGGTTTTGTCTTCAACGAGGAGACGGAGGAGGTTCTGATGGTGCAGGACAAGCACAGGGTAAGGCAGTGACACAATGCCTCGCAGTGTCATCATTTGCTTGCCTTCGGGACACATCTGCAGGTGTCGAGTACAGAAATGATGCCGAAAAATGACGACAGCTTTGCGGTAAAAGAAGAGGTGTAAGCCGCGTTTCCACTGGACTGAAATTTAACCGAGACGATGGTTATATTTCTAACGGTCAAATTTAACTGTCGTTTCCACTTAGCCTTTTGAGTCTGTCAATTTATTTGAGACAATGGTTGAAGTAACCACGCTGGCGATATAACAGCTCATGAGGGTCAAGTGTCAGCCGAATACACCATACTATTGATTGATTTGGTCAACATACATGTACAGTACAGTACGAAGCAGACGTTGTGCACAGTGCATGTACATGTATGTGGTACGTCATAGGCCGGATGTGTATTTTTACCGAGCCGCGTTTTAACGAGTGGTGCGTTTCCACTGGACTAATCGGCTCAGTTAAACTTACCCGGTCACTTTTACTGGGCAGAGGTTGGCCGGTAAAAGTAACCATTTGGCTCGGTTAAAGTAACCGAGAGGAAATTTAACTTGACCGTTACCACTGGACTTAAAATGGGAAAAGTAACCATTGTCTCGGTTCCTTTTAGTAAGTCCTGCGGTTACCAAAGTAAGTCCTGTGGAAACTCAGCTTAAGCCTTGTAGTGCTTGCAGCTACATGCCATGCTAACTTACGACGGATTACAATTGTTTTCTTCTAATTTTTCTAATATCATTTTTGCAGTTGGTGAGATGGAAGTTTCCGGGTGGTCTGTCCAACCCAGGAGAGGACATCCAAGACACCGCCATCCGAGAGGTCTGGGAGGAAACCGGTTTGGAGACTGGTAAGACGTCATGGCACTCTGTGCTGATGGAATGAGATGGTTAACAGGGTACCAGTGACATTGCACTGACTTTGGGGACCCTTTTCCCCATTCCAGGGCTCAGCCTCAGACTCCGGGTCTGACTGGGATTCGGGTGCAGGCTAGGGCTAGAGCTTGTGTTCCATCTAGGGCTCAGGGCTCTGGCACTGGGCCAGACCCAGGCTCTGGCTATGGCTTTGGGTCTTGCTCTGGCTCTGGCTCGGGCTCGGGATTGGGCTCAGACTCAGGCTTGTGTTTAGAGTCTGTCTTTGGCTCGTGGTCAGGCTCTGGCTTTGGCTCAAGTTCAGGTTCTAGATCAGGTTCTAGTTCAGGCTCTGGCTTTTGCTCGGGTTCAGGCTCGGGCTTTGGCTCTGGCTCTGGTTTAGGCTTGGGCTCTGGCTCAGATTCATGCTCAGGCTCTGGCTCTGGCTCTGGCTCAGGCTCAGGCTCTGGCTGTGATTCAGGCTCTGGCCCAGGCTCTGCTCTGGTTCAGGCTCAGGCTCTGGCTCGCTCTGGTTTGGGTTCTGGCTCAGATTCAGGCTCAGGCTCTGGCTCTGGCTCTGATTCAGGCTCTGGCTCAGGCTCTGGTTCAGGCTCTGCCTCTGACTCAGGCTTTGGCTCAGGGTCAGGCTTCATTTGTACCACCCATACACCGGGAACACAGGATGTGGTACTTCGTCTGAATTTGAGCTTCAGTGCCTTGGTCAAAATCAAAAGAGAGTTTCTGATTGGAAAGCCACACCCAAAGCCTGTTATTTCATGCTGATCAGTGATCAGATTTTGCATATGCGCTGGATAGCTCAGATGGTAGGAGCGCTGGTACGCAAAGCCAGAGCTCCCAGGTTCAGATCCCTGTCCAATCAAAGTTTTCTTTGCCATCTTTAGAATTTCATACTAGTTCCACCATGTATCAGTCAGATGCCATTACTCCCAACTTCAATCCAGCATGAAAAGCTGGGTCACTTTGAGGGTAACACGGGTCTACAGGACGGAGATAACGTGATGCACACTATATGCGTGTGTTATGATGCAGTGTCAGTGTTAATGGGCATTGTCATGCCAATGTGTTCATTCATATTGATGTTCACGATTACCATAGCTGCCAACCATTCCTATTTTGGAGGAATCATTCCTCTTTTGGGGTAAACATTCATCACTTTTTACAAGCTCTTGAGTCTTGACACCAGATTCCTATGTAGTTTGCTTTGTGATTCCTCTTGTTTAGCAGATTTTTCAAATTTTTACGATTGAGGTAGGCAGCTATGGATTAGCAGTATTATGCACAGTCATATTCAAGTGCACGTTCATATTATCAGTATTAATGGAATGGAAGTCACTCATTAAGTTCTCATCAGTTGGTTATGAATGGACAACAGAATAATGGAGGATTTCTTTAAACATTCACTGCACGTAGATGGAGCAGAATGCAGCTAATGTAGTCGCGCAATCTGTGTCTGTGAAAACGTACATTGTGGAGCACACGTACATGTACCGTCTCAGACATGACAAAGCAGTTTAACTCGTGTTTGGGCGTATCTATTTGGGGGAGTGGGGAAGGTCCCCTCAAGATAAGATAAAAATAGAGTTGTGGATAGGAAGTCCTAATCGCCTGATGGCAGGTATATGGCAGCTGCGGTTAGACAAGATATTCTATCCACTATCAGAGCACAGCGTCGGATTACTGGCCGACTGCGTAACTAGGACACTGCATGACTCAAAGACAACAAAGCACAGCAACCCCTTAAAGGCCCAATACAACATTGGTAAAGGTCAAAAGATTGCCACAGTTTGTATGTTAACCATCAAACATTACAAAAAAGGAAATCCTGTGAAGGTTTCTTTAGCTCAAATGGTAATCTGAGAAAGTAGGAAAAGGCGAACAACCGTCACGGTTTTCGCACTGTTCTGTAGTGTAAGAAATAGCTTATTACTTGCGAGTAATAAACTATTTGTTGATGTTTGAGTGAAGATTTCTCGAGAAGTACAGCATCCCAGACCGTAAGATTTCAATATGAGGATTATATCATGACCATCTACAAACTGTGTAAATTAGAAGGAAATCTGTGAACATTGATGTTTTTCAATCTTCCCAATGTTGTATTGGGCCTTTAAACTTGAGCAACCACAAAACTGGGTGGGAACATTGTTTGGCGACCACAGATCCAGCGGTTTAAAGTTTTGGTTTTGAGATGTGGCGAAAAAATCTTGAAGGATACACATGTATGCAGTCTGTTAAACCTCACCCATGTTGATGATGAAAAATCAGCTGATATTCTTAAGACAGCTGTGAGTAGGTAAGATATGTATTAAGAAAAAATCATACACATAATCATGAACACACATGAACTTGAGCATGCACAATTGTGTCAGCATGCCCTGTTGAGTAATAACAACGTTCCATCTTAACTCAATTGACGATCTTAATCCATAGTAAATAAGATAGGTCATATGGTTTCTAGTTATTGTTTTACGATTGGTTATAAGTTTACAATTTAAGCCGTGTTCACATTGGACTTGGCTGAGCGGGAGACTGACAAAAAATAAATCCAATGCAGACATGCAGAAAACTACCCTCCCTGTAAAAGTACCGTGATCGTGATGTGAAACTAACAGGGTGAGAGTTGTCGCGGAAACTTTCTGCTCAGTCACGTTAACTTGGCAGAGCCGAAAAAAAGTCCAATGCGAACAGTTTCGTCGTGTAGAACTACTGTGACCACACGCAATCAACTTACAGAGCACCCCGCAATGGTCGACATTCTTCTGGTCTCACACGCTGAATTTCTCATTCTGTCGGAGAAGATCAATCCAAGTGCGAACGCTCTGTAGAATCAATTTCAGGAATGTCGCTGTAAGTTACTGCATAGCCGCGGAAGAAAAAGTCCAGTGCGAACACAGCTTTAGATGAATTCAACCACCAAATACATGTATGTTCCTCTGAGAAAGGATTGAGAAAGGATTGCTTTTTTAAAAGCGTAAAATTCTGTTTAGCATTAAAAGTCTTCCCTGTGTACATATAAGCAGGATTACAGACCGAATTGTTGAGTGAGGTTGGTTACTTTGGACTTGCATTCCACCCTCCTTCTCTTTGTAGGAAACAAAAGCGAAATTTGAGTCGTCAAGCTGATCTTATGAATGATGACATTTTTGTGCTAAAGCTGATTTTTGTGCTTAAGCAACTCCGTGAAATTGGGGCCAACCCTACTGCCATCAATTTCTCCACCTCTGCAGAGTTCAAGTCCATTCTGTCCTTCCGGCAAACGCACAACCACCCGCACGCTTTCGGCTGCTCGGACATCTACGTCGTCTGCCGCCTGGCGCCGCTGACCTTTGACCTGCGGCTCTGCCCGGCGGAGCTGGAGGACGCCCGCTGGATGAAGGTGGCCGACGTCGCCGCGGCCGAGAACGGTCACACGCCGCTGACCCTCCGCATGTCGCGGCTGGTCATGATGGGGCTGGACAAAGGCTTCGACCACATCGACATCGCCATTGACGAGCTGCCCTCGGTCTACAACAGTACGTACAAGCTCTTCCACCGGCCGCTGGTCACATGACCCGAAGGACCCCTTCACATTATGTAACATCACACACGTTATATAATATCCAGAATGATCTCATTGTCATGGCCGTACAGCATCTCATACCAACAGATTTCAACATGAGGATTCTATCATCACGGCCATCTGGCATCTTCAAACTGTGTAAATTAGAAGGAAATCTGTGGACATCGATGTTTTCCGATCTTCCCAATGTTGTATTGGGCTTTGATGAGGCAGAGGTCGAGCTCACCTTGGAATGAATAGACTGTAGCACAGACATGAACCAGAATCTGAACGCTATTTGTTTTATGATTCAGTATTACCCACATTGAACCCCGCCTGTCATCATTATGATCGTTATCAGGCCACTATAAAGATTCAATAATTGTTTGCTCTTTTTGACATACGATTAGCACTGAATACTCAGTACTTTGCCTGAATTGCCTGCTGAAAGAATACAGGCAGCTCGGGCGGGATTCAAACCCTCATGATAATCGTCAAAGCCATTGAGGTTGGCCCTGCTCGACGTGATCAACACTGAATGCTCAGTGCTTTGCCCGTTGCCTGATGAAAATAAGTCAGGCAGCTCGGGCGGGATTCGAACCCGCAACTCCCGCATTCTAGTGCAGACGTCCCAACCACTTGACTACATAGCTGGTCGAGGTCGTGCGGCTAATTCAAATATTCTATAGCAGCGGGTATCGCAGGAGTCACGGGTTCGAATCCCGTCTGAGCTGCCCATATTTTTTTTTTCATCAGGCATTGGGCACTCAGTGATGATCACAGGGCAAACCCTCGTTGAATAACATTCTCCTCGACACAAATATCATGTTATATCTATGATAGTCAAATCATTCTTCACAGTGATTCTACATTTTGGCAGGCACTGTAATATTTTTAAAATATGTTTTAAATCTTGTATTTTTTAAAAGGGATGGTTTGTACTTTGTACTCATCCCATTTCCCCATCCAGTTTATCTGAAGTATTTCAGAACTGTATACCTTTGGGGAAGGCTCTTAATGATTTGGATAATTCTGGTCATTTTAAAAAGCAAGTGCTATTCTTGTTCTACAGTGGAACGTCTCTAAAACGAACATCCAGGTATCCATGAAAATTGTTCGGTATATCGGCGTTCGTTATAGCAACGTTCCATTGTACTTTGTATAGAATTTTAAAGAGGACTCTTAAAATATGGACAAGATTCAAATTTATTTGGTTCAAGTACTGGTAACTGCCTATGGTTCTCTGTCTCAGATTTTTTTAATGTATAATATATCATTGCTGCTAGAGAAAGACTTACCCAACTACTACAGTATTATATCTGATCCATGTATTTCAAAGTATTTTATTAAAGTATAACAAATACTGTAAAGCAGGGATGTAAGACTTCTGGAAATTTCCGGATTTAATGTTTATGATTTAATCACGGGGCTGTTTGCAGAGACCTTGTGTCTTTATCTTCTCAGGTTGATAGCTTGATTTGATATTTGACTGGAATAATTAAAGAACTGAGTAAAATCCTTCAAATTTCCAGTTTTTGTGTGTGTTGTTTAAATAGTTCTGTATTGACACTTCAGATTTGGCTGTGTTTCGTGCTCAGGCTGTGGCTCAGGCTATGGCTGTGGCTCTGGTTCATGCCCTGGGTCTTGTTCTTCCTTTGGCTCTACCTCAGGTTCTATCTTGGGCATTGGCTCTGGCTCAGGCTCTGACTCTGGCTCAGGCTCTGGCTCTAACTCGCTCTGGCTATGGCTCGACCTTGTCTCTGCCATTGGCTCTGGCTCAGGTTCTGTCTAGGGCTCTAGCTCAGGCTGTACCTCATGCTCTGGCTCTGACTCTGGTCCTAGCTCCGGCTCTGGCTCTGGCTCAGGCTCTGGTCCTAGCTCTGGTTCTGGCTCTGGCTCGACCTTGTCTCTGCCATGGGCTCTAGCTCAGGTTCTGTCTAGGGCACTGGCTCTGGCTCAGGCTGTACCTCATGCTCTGGCTCTGACTCTGGTCCTAGCTCCGGCTCTGGCTCTGGCTCAGGCTCTGGTCCTAGCTCTGGTTCTGGCTCTGGCTCAACCTTGTCTCTGCCATGGGCTCTAGCTCAGGTTCTGTCTAGGGCACTGGCTCTGGCTCAGGCTGTACCTCATGCTCTGGCTCTGACTCTGGTCCTAGCTCCGGCTCTGGCTCTGGCTCAGGCTCTGGTCCTAGCTCTGGTTCTGGCTCTGGCTCGACCTTGTCTCTGCCATGGGTTTCTAGCTCAGTCCATGCTCAGGGCTATGACTGTGGCTCTGGTTCAGGGCCCTGGCTCAAGGTCTGCCCTCGGCTTTGCCTCAGGCTCTGGCATTGATTGTGGCTCAGGCTCTGACCCCTATTCAACAGCTGAAACTACAGGGTGGGGTTACATGTAGCTGTTAAGTTTAAAGAATGACCATCCACCAAGTATTCACCGTGCATAACCATTTCTATGATTATTCTTTTCCACCTTTCACCTTTTCCACCTTTCATCTTAAAATCCTCGCCATCGGAAAAAAAAGGTCCTGCTAGTGGTCAACTCTCAGGTCCTCGCACCTTTTCAAGGTGTGTCATGGAGTAAGTAAACCCCCCCCCCTCAAGTCTCGGTGTTATTTGGGGTTGGTTTTGGGGTTGGTCCAAGTTAATTGCCTGCTGCCTGTATTGTACTGCATCACACTTAGACAAGGATGAGATTTGAAGGTTTTCATGGTGAGAATAGCAGGAGTAATAGGTTTGCGGTGACACAATGCAAAGTTATCTTTTGCGAGTATGTTTGGTTCTGAAAAGAACCGGAGGAACTCCACGTTTCGAACAGTGTACCGTACTCTGATCGTCTTCAGGAGAGTGGGGCAGATGTTGAGATAAGGATGTTGAGAATTGAGTCAGAGCCTTATTTGTGGTTTACCAAAAGGGCTGTGTGCAAACAGAACAATCTTCCCTTTATGAAAGCTTGCCCTAAGAAGAAAGGTACAACTGGGATCGAAATGTCAGACTGTCTAACTCGCATGTTATTTCAGGTTGGTCAAGTCAATCCACAACTTTGCCACCTTTTTGGATTGCTTCCTCAAAGGTACCGCCAGGTTCGAACTGTCTAGCCTCCTAACTTTCTGTGACTCTCTTTCTTAGATACAGACTTGCTGAGCCAAAAACATACGAGGCCAAGAATAGTTGCCATGTCCCAGCTAAAGTGGTCCCCCTTCCCCTTCAAGTTCTTGCCAGCGGCTGAACACTGACACGCCCAGACTATCGTTCATTGTCAACAGGGTAATCCGTTTGAGGGCACGATGATGTTTTTGTCTTTAGCATTCCAGGAGACAAAACCAATTTGGATTTTCTGTTCCTGATCAGTTTGTCTCCTCACATTGATCAGAATTAGAATTAGAGTCTGGAAACCTATCCAGCCTCCTCCCATTTTACCAAAGGGGTCCTGTCAATACTCTGTCTAGCACAGACTATTTTCAAATTCCACTTATTTGAACTACGCATGGTCAAATGAACTACGCATACGCATGGTCAAATACTTGTACTCATGGTCAAGCACTCGTACTCATGTTTAAGTCCTCATACTCATGATTAAGTACTCATACTCGTACTCATGGCCAAGTATACTCATACTCATGGTCGAGTACTGATACTCATGTTAGAGTACTCAAACTCATGGTAGAGTACTCATACTCATGATCAAGTACCCATACTCATAGTCAAGTACTCGTACTCAGCCAAGTACTCATACTCATACTCATGATCAAGTACCCATACTCATAGTCAAGTACTCATACTCATAGCCAAGTACTCATACTCATACTCACGGTCAAGTACTCATTCCCATACTCACAGTCAAGTACTCATTCCCATACTCATGATGAAGTACCCATACTCATAGTCAAGCACTCATACTCATAGCCAAGTACTCATACTCATACTCACGGTCAAGTACTCATTCCCATATTCACAGTCAAGTACTCATTCCCATACTCATGGTCAAGTACTCATACTCATAGTCAAGTACTCATACTCATAGCCAAGTACTCATACTCATACTCACGGTCAAGTACTCATTCCCATACTCACAGTCAAGTACTCATTCCCATACTCATGATGAAGTACCCATACTCATAGTCAAGTACTCATACTCATAGCCAAGTACTCATACTCATACTCACGGTCAAGTACTCATTCCCATATTCACAGTCAAGTACTCATTCCCATACTCATGGTCAAGTACTCATACTCATAGTCAAGTACTCATACTCATAGCCAAGTACTCATACTCATACTCACGGTCAAGTACTCATTCCCATACTCACAGTCAAGTACTCATTTCCATACTCATGGTCAAGTACTCATACTCATAGTCAAGTACTCATACTCATATCTGTACTCATGGCTAAGTAGGCCTACTCATACTCATGGGAAAAGTACTTGCCTGCAATGCTGGATCATTTGTAGTTTTTACTTCCCTTTAGCATTGCTCTGAGTGCGGCTAGTCTACTTATAGCCATGCTGTCCCCTCTCCAGACACACGTACTATACTGAATGACTTACAAGTCCCAAGTGGCGTGTCTGGACCGTCTAATCTCTGTCTCATATCATGTTTGAGTTGTTCCCGACTTATCTGACAGATTGATGCAATATAACTCGACCTAAAGGGCCTGAAATGTCGATCCTTTCAGGACCTTCCTCAAAGCTAGAATCTGTTAACCTTTCTTACCATAAATTACACAGTGCAAGACATTTTGCATAGCAGTATTGGGCCAGGTTAAGAAGGCTATAATTTTGGTTTTAGTTAAAGGCCATATACAACATCGGTAAAAGTCAAAAGATTGCCACAGTTTGTGTGTTAAACCATAAAACATTCCAAAAAAGCAATACTGTGAAGGTTTCAGGTCAAATGGTAATCTGAGAAAGCAGAAAAATGCAACAAAATTGTCACGGTTTACGCACCGTTCTGTAGTGTAAGAAATAGTTCATTACGAGTAATAAAGTACCTGTAGTTGTTCATGTTTGAGTGAAGATTTTTTTTTTTTAAGCACAGCATCCCAGATCATAAGATATCAACCATGACCGTCTACCGGTACAAATTGTGTAAATTCGAAGGAAATTTGTGGACATCGATGTTTTCTGATCTTCCCAATGTTGTGTTGGGCCTTTAAGGTGTTGTATTTTAATGCCTTGTACATTTTATAACAATATCAACTAGATTGACCAAAAACTGCAAATCGCAAACATTTCCAGGGGAACCTGAATTTTAGGAGGACCTTTTGCAAAGGCACAATGACAAGGACTGAAGTTGTAGAAAAATCATATACAAAAATTGGGCAAACTGCTTACTGACTAAAATTGTCAAAATGCAAATCTCAAAATTTAGTGGGCCGGACGTTTTGAACCTAGCAGGACCTTTCTCAAAGGCAGAGTGACCAGTGTAAAAAAAAATTGCTGTAATTAAACTTCTCACTGACTTTAATAACCCTAAACATGCAAATATCCAACATCTTGAGGGCCAGGGCTGGATTTCACAAAGCCATACAATGCATCATAACTCAACTTACAATGGATATCCCACCATAAGTTGTGATAGGCTGTATGGATTCCTGTGCATCACTCATCGCCTTGTGATGAATCGTAAGTTTCGATGGGTTTGGCAAAATCTACCACTGATGGTTTGATTCTAGTGGGTTTTTTCATGCTAGGATCAAAACATCATGACCTTTAAATTTAAACTTGCATTTTATAACTGGTTGATTGCCTCTGACTGGAAGCCCCACCCCAGCCAAGATAGTTGACAATTTGGGAAAGCCCCATCCCCACCTAAGAGCTGTATAGCTCATCGGGTGATAAAGAGCTGGTATGTTAAACCACAGAGGCACAGGTTCACATCCAGTCAACTCATTCTTTTCTGTAATATTACACCTAAAACTTTGAGAAAGGTCCTGCTAGGATCAAAACGTCAGGCCCTCTAACCTTTGAGATTTAAATATTGCAGGTCATTTTAGTCAGTGAGCAGTTTGCGACATTTTTTTGGGATTTAATTCTAACACTTTGGAGAACAAACATTGATGTGGTCTATTGAGGATGCGGGTAGGGTCATCATGAGATAAACAAGAATGTCAAAGAGACTTTTCTGTCCAGTATTATATCTTTTTTTATGCATCATCATCATAGAAAACAGCTGCAACGGAATCACTGTGCTCGCATAAATTAACTGTTAGCAGAAAAAGAGAGAAGCACATCACCCACCTGTGTCCAAGCTTCCAGATAAGGGCTGGACTTGTTTTGCTAGAGCAGGGGGAGGCCATACTTCATGAAGTCAAAGAGCAAATGGTTTACGAGCTTATCTCCGGGTGCGCATTGGTGTCGTCTGCATGGAGGGGGCTTAGGCTTAAAACCAGGCTTTAAGCTGAATGTTGGGTAAACAAAAAATAAGAACATGCAACCTTTTGGAGATGGACACAGTTGCTTTGAATACCAAGACCGTTAATATCCAGAAGCCTGGAAAGTCCCGTGGTTAAAAAGTGGGTCAGTTGAGCCATCGATCTAAGCGAGCTTAATCTGGCTGCCATTTTTATTTAAAAATTTAAACCATAAATCAAGGTCCAAGGGTGTGGATTTTGTGTGATCCAAACATCTTCGGAAGCGAGTGTCGAAAAAGTAAAGAGGGCCTGACATTTAGATCTTAGCTGGACCAGCCTGAACTGAAGGATAGGCCAGATTTGGGGGAGATTAGCATTTTGGCATACAAATAAAGGAAAAACTGACTGGGAACTTGTGAACATTGTCTGAAAAAGGCAAAGAATTTGCATTTTGGTCATTCGGGCGGCTGGCATTTTGCAACATTTTTAGCATGCATAGAATCAGACGTGTTGGGTTCTTTGGATAAAGAAGGTGATTAAACTGATGAATCAACGATGAAAGATTTCTAGAAGCCAAAATGAAAACTACCGTATTTGAATTATGAGATTTCAGGGTATTCATGGTGAAAGTAGCAAGTCAGCTTTCAATGGCACCATGTACAAATGATCTATCTCTTGTTTTAAGTCTTTCACTACCATAGGGCCTAAAAGACTTTAAAAAAAAGATACTTCAAGAATAGCACAAGGTGAAATTTCAATTAGTCTAAACTTTCTGTTTGAAAGTCAGAGATCACATTATTTGGATCATTCAGCAAAATTCCCAGGTCCACAGCACAAATTTGTTTCGATTGCAATTGGAAAATGGCGGATGTCTTTTTTAAAAGTGTGGTTTTGGGCTAGTGGAAGATTTGCCAGCTATAATCATACTGTCTAGAACAACACTGTGAACGAAATAGTATGTCTAAGGGTCTTCCTGTAGTTCAGCGATGAGATTCGGGTTATTCCTATACAAGCCATACCTACTATAGGTACTACTAATGACTTCGGGCAGATAACGAAGAGCAACCCTTCTACACCCTGCAGTGCCAGTGAGCGCCGAAAGACATCGGACAAATATTATTTTCTCCAGGAGCCCAGTCTAGACGACGGACATCTTGGCTCAATTTTGGGGCGTCTCAGTTTCCCTGAAGTCTGTTGTAACGAGAGACATTGCTATTATATGTGTGTAGGCTGTGTCGAGCAAGTCCCAGGGGACCATCTGGGGAGAAGCTGTCACATTTTGATTTCCTCCTCAAACTTTGTCCAAGACAGTGATTAATGGTCACCACTGACAAGACGATGTTTGGTGTTACCAACAGCTTCTGAGAGGATGACCTAATTTTTGAGAGATTTCGTCATTAAACTCTCCAGGGAGAAACCATTGGGATGGTTTATGCCTAGCAACTCAAACTGGTCACTTTTGCCATGATCCATCCATTTTCAACATAGGGCCTTAGTACATGTATTTCCATTCTAGCAGGACCTTTCTTAATGAAGTCCCTGCCTTTGAAAACAAAAAGTCTAGCTGGGATCAAAACATCAGGCCCTCTCCTGTCTCTAAAGATTTGTGTATAGGCTTATCTACCACTGCAAGAGTAAAAGGCAGAGTGTTCGCTGTCAGACCCTATACAAGGTACTCAGTAATGGGCAAGGCAGCCATCTTTGATCTGGTTGTTACCGGGTATTTATTGCCAGTACTAGGGCCCTTTTCCAAAACCCGGCTTAGGCTTCGGCTCCGGCTTTGTCTCTGTTATCCAAAAGCTGGAAACACAGGTTGGAATTCTTTGTTGAAGTTGAAGCTTTGGATTCTTTTTTTTAACGCAGTGGCTGTTGTTAAGGCAGTCGTCCGTGTGGTTCCCTGACTTAATTGTATTTCGTCAGCATTGCAGGCTGGTTGAACCAGTCTATTAGCTGATAGTCTGGTTCCAAGAGCTAGACATCCTGACAAATACTGTGAAGTCAGGGAACCACACGGACGACTGCCGTAACAACAGCCACTGCGTTTCCCAAACCTGGCTTAGGCTTCGGCTCCGGCTCCGCCTTTGTCTCTGTTATCCAAAAGCTGGAAACACAGGTTGGAGTTCTTTGTTGAAGTTGAAGCTTCGGATTCTTTTTTTTCAAAATGCAGTATAACATTAAAATACGAAGCCAAAGGCCTTCCATTTGCATGCCTTGTACATTACAATGAATGAAAGAAGTGGAGACAAAGCCGGAGCCTGAGCCTAAGCCTGGTTTTGGAAAAGGCCCCACTTTGTGCACACCTCTATTTGGTACAAAATTACCGAACTGCATTCCAAGCAAGAACCTTACCCTGATGCCGAACACACTCAGACCATGATGAGGTGCTGTGCTCTCTTGTCCCACTGCTTCTGGTTATAGCTGTCCACAAGCTTTGCAGATTCTTCTGATATTGATACTGGAATCTCTGGGTTGACACAAACCAGGCACTTTGAGCACCCAAAGATTGCTTAAGCATGAAATGATGCTAAATAGAATCGGGCTGCCAGCCAAAGATACACTTGTATTGTATGCTGAGCCTCCATGAATTGAATGCAAGTCAAATGCAGTTATCATTATGGGAAATGTGATTTGTGATCTTGTTTTAACCTCAGGAGATTTTTCATGCTTAGCAAGTTTCTGCGCTTAAGCAGCTCTGTGAAATTAGGCCCAAATGGGGACAGCTACATGTAGCACTTGGTCCATTGCTGTGACGACTTGCCATGTCAGGAATAGAGGGCGCCAGTCAGAGGCAGACAACTAGTGCGTCAGGAATAAGAGACTTTGGGCAGACTTCCCCGTATGTTCATCTTGAAGCAAGCCTACATGCTTGATTCTGCTGATTAGATTCTTGCCATATTTCTTACACACGTCACAATAGCATCCTAAGGATAGTGTAAAGACTAAGCCCAGTTAGGAAGAATGAAATAGCTTTCTCCAGATGCAAACGTTGCAATTTAGGTGTTTATGTGCCAACTATTGGCCAGTATTGAAGAAACCAACTGCATACTTGTTCTTTGTGTTCTTGAGCCATGGAGATTACAGTTAAATGGTTCCGACTGGCGCCCTCTAGCCTTGCAATTAGATTATAGTATTTTGAAAGGCCCTCACCATAGGTAGAGCGCATGTACATTAAAACATGCAGGGGTCCAGTTAAGTAATTAAATACGAGTAACTAAATCTTGAACAAGACAGTGCTCATTACCAATGGCAAAGCCTGGGAACCCAGATGCCTGGGTCAGTAATTCATGGAGGGCTCCCTCCATTAGAAACGTTGTAACTCAACTGCTGGTCTTTTTCATGGGGGGGGGGTGCTTATAGACTGGTACCTTTCTCAAGATGTTGAAAATAGGGAGTGTTCACTGATTGACAAGTGAGGAATCAAATCAAACTGATTGGTAAAACTGATTGGCCAACCTGGTTATAGCAGTCTATCTTAGCATGCACGAGTTCTGCAAAGACCAATTATTTTGCAGTATGTTTTTTTCTATCGAGTCACAAGTTGCACAAGTCCAAGTTACAGCAATTTCTTATCGTGACTCATGGCAAATGAGACTCTAATCCGGCAACAGTCCAAGTCAGAGTACAAGGTCATCCATGTCTGGCAATTCAATGCCCATTTTCCCTTCCAAAGAAATCGCGCCAGAGATATAAAATCCGCTGAGCACTGCATAGTTAAGTAAACTGCTCTCAAAATTTTTAAAAGGGTCTGACATTTTGACGGTAGCAGGACCTTTCTGCCTTTGAGAGAAGTCCTAGGATCAAAATATCAAGTCCTCTCAATGCTTGAACACTGTGCAGCACAGACACACATGCACACCTGAATATGTATCCTTGTGGAGACATTGCTTTTTTCCTCGTGCACTATACAACCGTGTGAGAAATGCTCCCATTTCAACCACATTCGCTTTCCTGGGTAGAAATTTGGGCCGTATGTCCCTTTTGTATAATGCTTCAATTTGCGACGGATTCTTACCCGTCACAAATTTTCCCGTTTTTTTTAGTAATTTCAAAAAATCGGTTTCGTGAAAACCTTGTGGAGACCTATACACCTTTAAAATTTCCCTGTGGCGACCTATTCAACCTACATGTATTATCTTAGGTCTCCACAAGGCACTAGATTCGCATGCACACACACACACCCACACAAGGACGCAAAGAAGTTGTCAGGAGACAAAGACAGTATTTTTTTTCCCGCCAAGCCAATGCAAAGATAACAATTCCCAGTTTTATTGACTACCGGTATCTACCCTCCCTAAAGCAGCATACCCTTTGCACATGCTAGTACAGTACACATTGTCATGATACAGGAAACCTACCACCAGAGTCGATAACAGATACAATAGATTTCAGGGAGAGAGAAACGAAAAAACAAAAACAAACTTGTTATTTTTTTTCTACGAATATCATAAGGGCATTTTTTCTTTTTTTAGCTTATTATAGAATAATTATGATAAAATCTCATGTATGTTGCTTCTATTTTTTTTTTTCAAGACTACAACAAATATTCTACCAATCCTTATGCTAATGTTGTTAGTCCTGAAGCACAGGTTTAATTTAAGTTTATTGCAAAGGATTCCCTCTCGATGTCACTGGCAAAACAATGTTGCAGAGACAGTAGGCCTTAATGGGTCGACTTTTCTGGGGGTCTTTCTCACACATCCAAGTTTTCACAAACAAATCTCCGGACAACCTGTTTCAAGAAATGCTGAGATCACCGATACTTGTTCTGGTTATTAAAACTGGGTGATTTTTTATTGGGGATATATCCATGACAAAGTACGGGGAAGGTTCTCTGACCGTGACCGATCATTCTTTTCAGGATGAAAGCCTCCCACCAAACTGTCAGAGCAATAATCAGTTTAAAGCCCAACCCTTCTGGTAACAAAAACAAAATAGTTTTCTTTTCTTTAAACAGCACCATATTGATAAAAATGTTACACAACTACACAAGGTCATTAGGAACCCCTCAAAAGAGATAATCTATTTGTGACTTGTACATGACAAGTGTAGGAAAAAAAATCGGACGAATCCTACTGACTATCTGAATACACAAAAAGGACTCTTCAATTGTTTTCCCTTCTGACCCATATGCAGCTGATAAACTGGGGAAATACACCAAGGTCTCCACCAGCTAACGTTTACAATTCCTTAAAAAAAAATCCACATCACTTTCACCAGTTAACACCCATTTTGTTCTGTAAAATGAAATATCATTCAGCTCAACAGCAATGTTATTAGTAAGTATCTTTTTTTTTTTAATTTCGGAATATTGATAAGTACACTATGTTGTTTAAATTCATTAAATTAAAAGCATCAAATATTAAGCATTCCACCACAAAAATAATAAATAAAAAAAACTAATAATAAAAAAAAGACTTATTTTTTCTTGAGCTATGAATGGAGGAGGAAGTTATTGTTCTAATCACACGATCGTCGGTTTGAATATTTGGTCCGAGCACTGTGGTCATCGAAAAGCAGACTCTGATTCGTTCACAAAAAATGCTTTTTTTTTTGTACAGTGGCTATCTTACAATTAAAAGACAAAATGTCCAAGTAGCACCTATAAGTTATTGTACAAACATCTTGGCTGTTTCAAATCACCATGATAAATTTGTCAACTCCCCCCCACAAAACAACACCACACCATCCTGACAAGGATCTTAGAATGCCTCCCAATGTACAAGAGCCACTGAAATATTCAAAAACACCACTCTTAAAAATCAGTTAAAGTTAATGGTGATAATCAACTTATTCATAAGTGTACTGCTATCTACAACTACAGCAGGGATAAGCAATTTTTTTGAAAAAAAAATGGTTTTCTTCTTTACTTTCTCTGGTTTTTTTTTAAAAAAACAACCAACAACTAACACTTGCAATGAATCAGTGATTTATTTTCTCTCTCTACGGATAAATGTTTTACACGTGCAGCCTATTGAGAAATGCAAAAAAAACACACCTTGCAATTCTATTACTTTTTGTATTTACAAAGGGAAGGGAAGGGAAGGGATATATAATGAGGATAGAAACACTAGCTTGAGCCTTGTTGCTCTCGGACTACTTTCAATGCACATTGCAACTTGAGGAAAGGAAGACTAGTTGGCATGTTAATTGCGGAGGGATATCACAGTGCAGGGTGGAGCGAAGGGGACTACACTTTTTTTCGGACAGTTTGCATTGTTCATTGCCCAAACAAAAGAGATTAGCGATGACTAGTGCAACACAAAAGCGACAATCCTTTACAATCGAGCAGCTGTTACTACCTTTCAGACAACACAATCTCTTAAAATGAGCTCCGAGACAAACTCCTTTGTTGAAGGTTTTAAATGTTCAAGTGCACCTCCTCCTCCATAGAAAAGACTACATTCAAAGCAGTTAAGTCCATAAAAATGCCACGCTTTATATAACCTACCCCCCAAAAACAGTTAAAACGGTATTCAAAAATCTTGTAGATGGAAGACAAGTGATTTGTGATGTAGGTAAACCAATGTTTAGGCAGTGACATTGCAAACATCAATTGTACCAACCAACCTAGCTATGTAAAAAGCAGGAATCCTAAAACCTGATATAAAAATAGAGAAGAGTGGTAAATAAAAGGAAAGGTAACACAAGATGTGAGGGCATATTATGTTTAAAAAATAGCTACAGCTGAAGTTTTCTTAAAAAAAAAAATTCACACAAATTTTCTCGGGGAAAAATTTACATTAATTATTGTAACCCAAAAAAAAATTCTGCAAGAGCACCAAGTGAAATTATTTGAAAGATTTTCTGGTAGCCCTCAGATAACACAGGTCCAGAATTCTTTCACTACAAAACAAATTAAACACAGGACAACCAAAAATACGCAAACAGAAAATTTCGGCTCACAAAACTTAAAAAACGAAAACACCATTCACTGTTATAAATTATTCAAACAGGATGAGAGCCACGAAATAAGCTTGACGCAAAAATAGAACAGACAGAGAATTGTGTTAAAAAAAATAAAAAATAAGAACCCATCAATGACCAAAAAAAAAACCAGGTTTTTTTTTACAGTGAAATGTTGGTTAAGCAGCATGACAGTGCTTTCTTGAGGTGATTTTAAAGGTTAATGGCTATGCACAGTCGCATCACACTTCTGTGTTGTCATCCATGTAGTTGCCCTTGGCAACCACCTTGCTCCCACCGCCATTGGCCACTACTGTGACCGGCCTGGTGCCCCCGCTGCGCTTGCGGCGGACGACCAGAGCGACAACCACGAGGGCGATGCACAGCGCCACCGCGCCCACAATCACGGGCACCAGGGGGAACTGCCCCTTGCCGCCCTTGCCGTCTCCCTTGTCGCCGTTCAGGTTGCCGTCCAGCTCAATGTCCTCGATGTCCGTGGCAGACAGGTCGTTGCTGGTCAGCGACAGCCACTTTATGTTGGCGCCGCGGCCGTCGCCCATGGCCAGGTCGCTGTCGTCGCCGGAGACGGCGCTGAGCGTGTCGCGTCGCTCCCGGAGCGGGGCGGGCGCCGCGGCGAAGCTGTGGTGCTCCACGCTGCGCTTGCCGATGTTGTTGTTGTCGTTAGAGCGCACGGTGAAGATGGCGTGCAGGTACCACTGGCGACCCGCAGAAACCTGGTCAGAAAAACAAAAACAGAGAAACAAATTGAAAATAACGCACAATGAAAATGGAAGGTCCAACTAGGATCAAACTGTCATACCCTCTACCCTTTTTTTTTTTTTAGGAAAGTCAGATTCACTTAACAATTGTAGTCATCGCAACCGGGTCATTCCTTGTATCAAGACATGCTCTCTGCTATCATCCAGCAGAGCATGCATTGTAAAGGGAGACTGCCAAACAAAGTATTGAATAAGGCCTGAAAAGGGACTGTCAGTGGCTTCTGACCCGCTACCAGCCACATCTTGGTCCTATTTATTAGTCCCATCTTCATCAAGTTTGTACCAAGTACAGCGGAACGTCGTTATAGCTGAATGCTGATATGACCAACATTCAGCTATAACATTCGTGGATATGCGGCGGCAACTGTAGTAGCTACAGAAGATCGTGGACTCTTCCAAACTGGTCAGTGCTGCACCCATCAAGCAGTCAAGTGGTGATTTTTTTTTTCTTTCCTATCTTTTCCGGCCCCTTACCTGGAAGAGGGGATCGCTGCTGAGTCTGAAGCCATCGGCGCCAGTCTGTCTGACGAGGTCCAGGGCGTTGCTGTCGTCAACAGCCAGGGCAGCGTTGAAGGGAATGCCACTGAATCGGGGAGTGATGGTGTCTGGTGCCCCACGGTCCTGCATCACAAAAAAAACCACACAAAGTCAGTCAATCATACTCCCAGAGCTACGGCTAGGGCTATTGTCTTCACACCTCAGGGGGAAGACCTAGATGCCAGTTTCTGATAAGGGTCTTATTCTGTTCCAGTCAAAGTTTGGTCTCTTGAAAAAAAAAATTCCCCCCCCCCAAAAAAACCCAATTCAATTTAAGACTAGTGAGAATTAAGTTTGAAAGGGAAACAAATATGAAACTTGGCTGAACAAGGTGAAAATCCTGTAAGCCTAATTCACAAATATTGGTAGCCAGTATGTGAATGTGGGAGAGAACCATGGGTCATTTCCTGGAATGCCAACTTCAGCCTAATCCCTGGTACCCAAGCTGGCTATACTACACTCACACCTAACGGGGGGGTCGCCAGTTTCTCTTAGGTTGGGTTTAATTGAGAGAAAGGACTCCAGAAGAAGAAGACAAATTGGTCTCTCGAGAGCTTTTCTTCCCCACGCCCAGTACTCACCAAGATCTTGAAGGCATACAGAAGGTTGGGGGAATCGGCCACGCAGCCGTACTCCGCGTTGCCAGGGTTGTACTTGGGGATGTAGCCATCGCGCCCAGTGCAAAGGAAGACCTTCTCGATGTTCAGGTTGAAGCCACTGCCCAGGTTCTGGACAGGGTCCACGTGGATGCGGCCAAAGACGGTGTCACCTGGAGAGGGGAGTGGAGTGGAGCGGGGAGGTGGGAGGAAAGGGCGCAAAGAGAAATTATTAGATATTCATCCATACATGCATCTGCCGAGTTACGGGATTTCCCGTAGGATGCAGAAAAGCTACGAATGCCCAACAACGTGAAATTTCGTGGTTTATTTTCAGGTTTGTGAAAATGATGGTGCTATCCCATTCACCGTTGTGTTGAAATGGTTTATATTTTGTTTTATTCTCTTGCATCAAGAAACAAAGTAACTTCCATACTCTTTCCACTACTATATAGTTTGTTTGGGTTTTATTTTTTGGAAAAGTTGCCATTGACAATTTTCTCTTGATAGCGGCTTAGGCAGGATTACTGGGCTTTGACCAGTAAGGTGGATATGATGCAATGGCTTCAAGTCAACCAAGTGGAGCACCGGTTGACTTGTACTGGGAGTGATATAATGGCAGAGAGGGGGGGGGGCTTCAATTCATCCCACTGTATTGGGAGCGGTAAAATAGTGGCCAGTGGCTTCAACTAATTCAATTCTGTGGAGGGTGGTAAAATGGCGGCAGCCCAATGCTATCCCATTGTTTTGGGGGGAGTGGTGTAACATGGCGTACAAAGCCATTCTGTCAAGGTGGCGGTGCGGAGGGGAGGGGGGGGGCAGTGGAGCTCACCAGGAGAGAAGGCAGTGTCGGTTCCCTCGCCAAAGCCCATGGAGCCGTCGGACAGCCAGAGCATCTCCTTGCCCAGCAGCATGAACTGCGTGTTCAGGCTGAACTCGGCCGGCACGGGGTCGCTGACCTGCTGGAAGCGCAGGGGCAGGTCAAAGTTGATGATGTCGCGCGGGTTGCAGACGACGGGCAGGCTGTACTCCTGGGTCGGGGACGTGGTGCAGGGAATCAGGCGGATGGTGTACATGCCGCTGTAGTCAGACACCTGGATGGGAGGAGGAGGGGTAGAAAAAGCATGACACTCAATTAGAATCCACACATTACAGATTTGGTGTACCAGACTTCAGGCTTTAGGCACTTCCGTGGTAAACCATTTTTATGGCGTTCACTAAACTGCTTGATAAGTTGCTACTAACTGCTAGGGCTCTGTGGTAAAAGCTGATTTGGGAGGTTTATTTCACAGGTCATGGCATTGGGATGGGGGGGGGCGTGATACGTACGGCCACGTTGGAGACAAACTGCCAGAGCTGCTCAGGCTGAGCAAAGGTGGGCTCCGATCGGACCAGGTTCAGGCTGTAGGTCAGGTCGGGCCGGTCCACCGAGATGACCGAGGATGAGGTGCTCATGGCCGGGTGGTCCAGGACGAACAGACCGCGGAACTGGGCGTCGGTGCGGAAGTTGACCACCAGGCGGCCGTTCTCGTCGATCCTCATGCTGGTCGGGAACAGAGAGCCTGAAAAGAAAGCAACAAATGAGTCAAATTTTCTTCCCCCAAGATTTTGAGACTGATATTAGAAAACCTTTAGCCACGTCTAATTAGGGAGGAGGTGCCATGGTTGAATGATTAGAGCGTTCATCTACATTGCAGAAGTTGCTAGTTCGAATCCCATTAGTATACCTGAGACATGCACTCAACTTTGCCCATTACACCACCCCCACAGTTCAGCCCCATGCTTTAAAAAAAAACTTCCACTATCGTCGGTCTATGAGTTACCCGTGGCTGCATGGAGGGTGGTTTACCTGTGACAGTATCGTCCGTGACGGCCTGGGCTCCGACACCGTTCTGCCAAAGGACGGAGGTGTCGTAGACAAAGGTCAGCTGGAGGTTGGAAGACTGGTCAAAGTGCTGCCAGCCGCCCACGCTGGCCGGAGAGTGGTACACGTTGGAGACGTACAGGGGCACGCGGAGGGAGACGTAGGACTGGACCAAGTCCAGGACCTGCGAGAAGAAGGGGGGAAAAAATGCGACCAGTGAACGATTGGATAAGAGAAAGGAAGCTTCCATAGCAGGGGGATTGAAATTTACCACCCTGGCAAGAACTAGTTGACTATTTGGGAGGGCCCCCATCTAAGGGGCTGGGTAGCTCGGATGGTAAGAGTGCTGGAATGCAAGACTAGAGGTCTTGCGTTCAAATCCCTGTCCAGTCAAAGTTTTGTATTGCCATTTTTTTTTAGAGTCCACCGTGTGTCTGTCCGATGCCATTACTTTAATCCAGCCTGAAAAGCTGGGTCACTTTGAGGGTAACAGGGGTCTACAGGATGGAGACAATGCGATGCACACTATATGCGTATGTTAGCAGTGTCAGTGGTAACAGGCATTGTCATGCCAATGTGCTCATTCATGATTAGCATAGCTGCCAACCATTCCTGTTTTGGAGGACTCATTCCTCTTTTGGGGTAAACATTCTTCAGTTTGAACAAGCTCTTTTTTAGAAGAAGAATTCCTAATTTCCATATGCTCATAAAAATGATGTCCTCATTCCCAGTCAGTGTTTCCTTCATTTGTTTTGCAAACAAAATTTCATGTGATTTCTCGAAAGTGAGATTCATCTGAACTGACCTGTCCGTCGGTTCCGATCTGGCCGCCGCACTGGTCCAGCAGCTCCGACATGTCGTAGTAGGTGGTGAAGTCCCACAGGCAGGCCTCCAGGTCAAGGTTGCGGTAGAAGCGCAGCGTGCTGGCGCCGCGCATCTCGGAGCTGAACTGGTAGGGTTGCGACTCGCCGATGACGTTGGAGTTCTTGGTCTCCTCCGTGATGAAGCCGTAGGCGGTGGGCTGCTCGTTGTAGTCCAGCAGGTTGGAGCAGCGGTGGGTGCCCACGCGGTAGCCGTCCTTGCTCAGGGCAAGCTCAAAGTTGGACAGCTGGCGGGTGGAGATGACCGGCAGCATGCCGTCTGCGCGAGCCGAGAAAAAAAGAGAAGGGCGCATCAATAGGTTGCACGCAAGAACTCTCACCACTAAAACAGTGCACTAACGAGTGATGCTCTATGTATATTCTCATCAGAATGAAAGCTCCTGCTAGGATCGAGACGTCAGGCCCTCTATAACTTCTGAGATTTAAGTATTGCGGGTCATTTTAGTCAGTGAGCAGTTTCCAACAGTATTTACTTCAGAGAGCTCTGTGTAACAGTCCACTAGCAAGTGATACTGTATGATAGTGTATCCTCTCATTAGAATTGAAAATCATAACAATTTTTCTCTAACAGTGCACAAGCAAGTGCAGCTTTATTAAGTGTAAGTGCTATTGCACTGGTAGGTTATGGAGCTGATGATTATGAATGATCAATTCTTACAAGTTTTCTAGTCATGTGTACTTTTAAATCCATTTTAGTCTTACTTTAATCTACTTATTTCTGTGTTTTTCTTTAATATTCATATCTCCCTCTAATAAGAAGTTGTCCTGAGATGAACACAGTTTTGGGAAGGCTAGCATGCTCTGCTTTTCTTTAATATTCATATCTGTAATGGGAAGTTCTACCGAGATGAATTCAGTTTTGGGAAGGCTAGCTTGCTCTGTTTTTCTTTAATATTCATATCTGTGATGGGAAGTTCTACCGAGATGAATTTAGTTTTGGGAAGGCTAGCTTGCTCTGCTTTTCTTTAATATTCATATCTGTGATGGGAAGTTCTACCGAGATGAATTTAGTTTTGGGAAGGCTAGCTTGCTCTGCTTTTCTTTAATATTCATATCTGTGATGGGAAGTTCTACCGAGATGAATTTAGTTTTGGGAAGGCTAGCTTGCTCTGCTTTTCTTTAATATTCATATCTGTAATGGGAAGTTCTACCAAGATGATTTTAGTTTTGGGAAGGCTAGCTTGCTCTGCTTTTCTTTAATATTCATATCTGTGATGGGAAGTTCTACCGAGATGAATTTAGTTTTGGGAAGGCTAGCTTGCTCTGCTTTTCTTTAATATTCATATCTGTAATGGGAAGTTCTACCGAGATGAATTCAGTTTTGGGAAGGCTAGCTTGCTCTGCTTTTCTTTAATATTCATATCTGTGATGGGAAGTTCTACCAAGATGAATTTAGTTTTGGGAAGGCTAGCTTGCTCTGCTTTTCTTTAATATTCATTTCTGTAATGGGAAGTTCTACCGAGATGATTTTAGTTTTGGGAAGGCTAGCTTGCTCTGCTTTTCTTTAATATTCATATCTGTGATGGGAAGTTCTACCAAGATGATTTTAGTTTTGGGAAGGCTAGCTTGCTCTGCTTTTCTTTAATATTCATATCTGTAATGGGAAGTTCTACCGAGATGAATTTAGTTTTGGGAAGGCTAGCTTGCTCTGCTTTTCTTTAATATTCATATCTGTGATGGGAAGTTCTACCGAGATGAATTCAGTTTTGGGAAGGCTAGCTTGCTCTGCTTTTCTTTAATATTCATATCTGTGATGGGAAGTTCTACCGAGATGAATTCAGTTTTGGGAAGGCTAGCTTGCTCTGCTTTTCTTTAATATTCATATCTGTGATGGGAAGTTCTACCGAGATAAATTCAGTTTTGGGAAGGCTAGCTTGCTCTGCTTTTCTTTAATATTCATATCTGTGATGGGAAGTTCTACCGAGATGAATTCAGTTTTGGGAAGGCTAGCTTGCTGGTTTGGTTTTCATCTCCTGAAGAAAAGAAGAAGAAGAAGAAGAAGTCCGTACCGATGTGAGGCATGGTGATGGTAAGCTTCAGCATGTTGGGGTGCTCCAGGTCTCCGGGTCCGGTGTACTTGAGCTTGGCAGTGTAGGGCTCGGCGCCAATGGCCTCCGCCAGACGGGGCAGACAGATGCCCTCCTCCGTGCTGATGGTGATCGGCAGGCTCAGGTGAGCGCGGCCGGGATCTCCCTGGTTGCTGACGGCACGGGCCGAGCACTGGACGCGCGAGCCGGGGCCGAAGTAGATGGAGTCCAGCGTGATCTGTGTCGGCACAGAGAAAATCGCGGGTTCAAGAAGATGCGATGGTTTGACAGGGAATGGACCTGTATGACAAAGCATGTTAGTGGTTTGTGTAGCACACTGGCATTTCAGCTTCTCATCAGAAGAAGTGAAAAGATAGCCAAGTTCTGGTTTGTGTAGTACACTGGTATTTCACCTTCTCATTAGAAGTGAAAATATAGCCAAGTTCTGGTTTGTGTAGCACACTGGCATTTCACCTTCTCATTAGAAGTGTAAAGATAGCTAAGTTCTGGTTTGTGTAGTACACTGGTATTTCACCTTCTCATTAGAAGTGAAAATATAGCCAAGTTCTGGTTTGTGTAGCACACTGGCATTTCACCTCATCAGAAGAAGTGTAAAGATAGCCAAGTTCTGGTTTGTGTAGCACACTTGCATTTCACCTTCTCATCAGAAGAAGCGTAAAGATAGCCATTTTAAGTCTACCTGATGAATAACATCATCATAGCCACTTCTAGTGCCAATGACCGCCCAACGAAACTCGCTAAACAATTGAAACCAATAAAAAACCTGTGAAATAAAGCATTTATAAAATGAGTACACACTGTGTTCATGCAGTCAATCCTGGCACAATGGGACAATCCTGTGACTTTGGTCATGCTACAGATTGTTTTGTGGTAGCCTGAAGAGAGTTTTTTTTTTAATGATAGAGGTGGCCAACACTCACCATGCTCGAGTCGGTGAAGAAGGTGTTGCTCTCAACGTCCTTCATCGGGTAGGTGACACCGCCCTCGGTGGTCGGGGCCGAGACCAGCCAGCGGAACTCGGTCAGAGTGTCGTTGACCCCCTCATTGGTGCAGATGGAGCCCGTGGTAGCGTAGTCAGGATGCTTGGGATTGCAGGGCTGTTACGGGGAGGAAAAAGCGAGACGCACAAACAAATGAGCAAAGGTATTAAGAATCGTAAAGCCGCGTTTCCACTGGACTAAAATTTAACAGAGACGATTGTTAAATTTCCAAAGGTCAAAATTGACCGTCGTTCCCACTTGGACTTTTTGAGTCGATCAACAAAAGAGACTTACTGTGACACAGACAACGGGGTAGCCACGCGGTGGGAAGTCCCGGGCCATCTCCAGGTTGTCGTAGTCCAGCAGGGAGACCACAATGGGAGAGGAGGGGAAGGTCACTCCAGACAGCTGGCCCTCTTGCTCGATGTACACAATGGCCTTGTTCATCTAAAAAACAATAACAAAACAAATTGAAAAATTGGCAAACAAAACTTTGACTGGACCGGGACTTGAGCCCGAGACCTCTGGATTAACGTACCAGGGCTCTTCCATCTGAGCTATCCAGCCCTTACATGGTGGCCTTCCCTAATAGCCAATTAGTCTTTTCCTTCGGCAGCACATTCCTCAAGGCAAACGTTGAACAAAAATATAATTTTGAAGAGAGAAAAAAAAAAAAAAATCGACAGAGATCAAAAGCTCGGGCAATGTGCTCTTTACAGTTTAACAATTGAGTGAAAACACACAATCTTTATGTAGAGTAATGCGTCAACCTTCATTCTTGCGCTTGTTGTGGCTGTTTATTGTTTGGCGTTTGGTATTTACCTGGACCTCGGCAACCATGTTCTCGTCCATGGTGATGTGGACGGTGAAGGCCTCACGCATCTCGTTGCGATCCTCGTCTGGCAGAATTTCAATGTCCACATACAACTCGGTCACGTTCTTGCCGAACACCAGCTCTGTAATCATCCAAAACAAATAAAAATCACCCTTTAAAATCTTCACTTTCAGACTGCTTACTGACTAAACAGAGTGAAAATTTCATTCATTCAGTGGGCCTGACATTTCAATCCCAGCAATACCTTTGAGAAAAAGGTCTTCCAAGCTTTCTGTCTTGGGGGGCAGTTTTAGAAAAGAATATCCTCAACAAAAGTAATGACAAAACATGCCACTATCTCAAAAGCTGAAAATATTTTCAGTATTTTTTTTTTTTTTATCATCAATTTATGTCACAATTCTATACACATCCCCCACACATCAATCATTCAGACATTGCATCCTGATGTACGAACTCATCACATCTTGTCAATCGGACAAAAATAAACACAGACACAAAGAGACACAAAACAACACAAAACATTGACTCAAATTCGCGAACAAGAAGGGAGGGAAATGCACACAAAAGGGAGGGGGGGACCCCTAAGTTGGGGGGGGGGGACCCCGAAGTTGGGGGGGGGGAGGTGAACGACATTCCAAAACCTCAACTCTCCGAAACAAAACAAAACAAAAGTTGAAAAGGGACTGGCAGACCTCCTTTAAATCCATATCTGAGGTTCTTTGGCAGCATTGACTGCAAATAGGGTTAACAAGCAAGGCCATGAAAAGTAGTTGTAGTGCTGTACACGGTAGACTCTAACCACCAGCACTAACCCCCCCAAACACACGCACACTCTCATTGGATCCCCTAGTTCCTCCCAATAGTTGGGGGCCCCCTTTTACAAATACAGGGGTCACAGTTGGTGCATGTCCATTGTAATTGAACAGGTCTCCCTTTGATAAGTCCCTGGCACCCAAGGGAGGCTGGCTCACTGAGTGAAGAAACACACAGGCCTGGCTGCGGGGGATATTTTTTTCTTTTTCAGCACGAAAAAAGAAAGAAAAAAGGACCCACTTCACTCCATTGCCACTCGGTTTTTCCTCTCTCACCCCCTTTACCCAATATGCCAACTCAAAAATGTCGGCAATTTTTTCATTGTGATTTCACTGTTTGATTTCTTTCTGTGTGCAATTTTTTTGTAGGGCTTTATACCCTCTGAATATGCCCGAATACAATTCAGCAATATCTATCATGCTGAAATCAAGTTTGACCTAGTTGGAAGAATTTACAAAGCAGATAAACTCTCTGAACATATCTTTTTTTGTTCTACTTTTTTGGGCTGATATAGGTCAAGTTTGCCAAAAATAAATGACAGAAAGTAACATCTAACATTTGACATTGTAAAATTTGAATTGTAAATTTGGCTAACTCCCCAAAATCAGTAGCCTTCAAAGGTAAAAAAAAAAGTCCTAGGTCTAATCTAGCAACATCCTTAATCAGATCTACAGTATCAGAATCCATATTCATATTTTTTTTAGATTTAATCTTTCTTTCAATTCCCTTTAACCAGAATTTTATTCCGTCTTCCCAAAAACTCAATCTAAGAAAAAATATACAACTGAAATGCATGTATATAAAAAACATGCAGTTCTATATTGTTAAAGCTTACTTTTCCTTTATTGCAAGAACCTACCTGACACATGGCAACTCAAGGATGGAGTCTGTACCCCCCCCCCCCAAAAAAAAGGTTTTGCCTGCTTCAAAAACAAAAGTCAGCCAAGGCTGCTTAATGAGCCAGACAGACTTCCTTGTCTGCCCTTCCTCAGGAGGTCTTGGGAAAAGCTCACTAATCTCCCCCTTAGCCTGCTTCCGGAACCACTTCTTAAACATATAGGTTTGGGTCCGACGTGACCTGCTGGCTTTTAAAGATTTCGTCCTCTTTTTTTTTCCTCTCATTCGGTTTGGGAGAGGGGTGAGAATGTGAACTACGGTACTAATGGTTGTTTGTTTTGTATGTCTGTCTGCCCCAGGAGACTCTGTAGTAAATTCATGATGGATAGAGGTCTGTAGTTTTGTTTAGGTCAAACACAAGGAGACACACCATGGTCAAACAAGAACCACATAAAATGTCAACGGAAGACAGCTAATAAGTCAGCCCCTTAATACTGCTAACCTTAAAACAAAGTGTTCACTATTTGGGTCCCGGCTCTTGGTTTATTGGGATCTTAACTCCAGTGGAGTATTTTGTTTGAGGTGGGGGTGGTTGTCAGAAAAGGCTGTAGTAAACAGCTACACAGACCAGTGAGGTCTACTCACCCGCTGACCACTGTCATTGGGGGTAGAGGCTAGCCCAGGTCATGACCTATCAATGCCCACAGGGGGGACCTTACCTAAACAAATTACAACCTCCTAGCAGGCTTCCTTTTTTAAGTGCTGAGAATTCAGTCCCGCTCATTATGAAGACAACATGCCTGAATTCACTTCTTTTTTTCTTTTCTTTTTTCTTTTTTTTTTAATTGTGGACCTTACAAGGATTTGCAAATCCATCTTTTGGGGGATCAACTTTCCATCATTCCCCAAAGAACCTTGACATATTGGTTCTATTTTGTTTCCTTTCCACTAAACCCTGTCAAGAATCATATCAGTGGGTTGCCTGAACTTCAACAGTCCACACAGCCCATGTCCCCCCAAAACCTTGAATCGGCCAAAAGAAGGAATCAAAACAATAGTTTGACTCTGCTTCAGTTCAGCATTGACCAGGGATGAGGATTCTTGGGGGGGGGGAAGTTAAAATCAAGAGGAAGTCTAGCCCAGCAACCCAATAGTCCAACCATGTTTCCCCTGGCCCCCTTCAGATCTACTCAACCCATCTTGCCTCGTTGAAGGATTGTCAAGAAGAAGCACCAGTAGTCTGAAATGGAACTCTGCTCAAGCTCCAGAGGGAAAGAGGTTTTGGATTCTTTGCCCCTAGTGTCCCAGTTTAGGCCAACTCCCTCCTCCTCCTCCCCCCATCCCCTCCCTCAACTGTTGATCCTAAATGTCACCCCTGTCAGGTCTGTAAAGCACTCGGGCCTTCAAAGCATCCGAGGGAAATTAGCCTATAACCAGGCTGGGAGGCCCCCACTGTTTTATGGGAGGGTACAGCTGGGAGGGTTGTGGGGGATTAGGCTCCGTGGAAAGATGACGCTGCTGGGATAATCTTTCCCAGGCAAACTGCGAAGGGATGGCTTATTGCAGGACAGCACACTGGGCCGTAGGCAAACAAACCACATAATGACAAACAAGGAACCTACATACAAACAGATATATAAGTGGACAGACAGAGAAAGACAGACGGGGAGGGGACGACAATGAGATGGACAGAGACATGCAAACAGAAAAAACAGAGAGACAATCGTTCGAATGACAAACAGCAAACATCGTAAATTGCAGAACTTCAGACCTTAGCCACAACACTTAGCCCCACTGCCAGATCAATCCTACAGACAATGGCCGGAAAAACATTACAGGTTCCAAACGTTATCTCCGAATGAGTCTCCCTGTGGCAGATGCTGGCGCTCTTGTTTTTGTTTCCCCCTCCCCCCCCCAACCAATGCTCTGATGCTTCATCAATAGCAAGATTTAGCTCTCAGTCACTTAACCGATTGCGACAGGGTTGGATTTGTCAAGGGGAGGTCTGTGGGTACCACACCTCTGTGTTTTGCCAGAAAACAAGCTGGGCAAATGAAGACAATCTTAAGAAAATGGAGTAGGTGCATCGAGGGAATGTGTGAACGTTATCCCAACCAAGCACATGAACGACGGCAACATTCACAGGAAGCAACTGCAACCTTACGAGAAAAAGTATGACTGGAATATTCTACAAAGGATGACCCGACCAAAATAAAATCTCTGCCCAAGATTGAAAGGGGTCTCTTTTGAGACTGCCTGGAACCAATTGGTGGGTTAGCATGGAAAAAGGGGGTAATATAACTACCCTTTTAAGTAATGTTGGCCACAGTATCAAGTGGTAATATTACAAGCCAGTAGCCAATAAAAGCCAAAATGTTGGATTGGGTTTGTTGTAGTATAAAAAAATGAATAAAAAATCAACTAACATTTTGACAGCGTAACAAGATGAATTGGGAAAGAAATCGAACAGACAGACAAACAGACGAACAAGCAGACAAGATGAAACGGGACAGAACAAAGCTTGTCGCTGAGTACGTACGCTGAGAGAGAGGGTTGTAGTCGATGCCGCTCTTGGCTGAGCCATCCTTGGTGAAGACTCGGACGATGGAGACCTGGTTGGTGTCTCCCATGCGGATGACGGGGATGCGCATGGTGCTGAAATCTTCACCCAGCGGCTCGTTCACACTGAACCTGGTCTCGGGGAACTTGATGATCGATCCTAAAGTAGAGAGAATACCACAGATGGTAACAACATTGCAGGACCGATGCCTCTCATCAAAAGGAAAACTGACAGCAATTTGAAAATGCAAATAATAAAGAATAGGCAATTGTTGGGGTAAAATTAATAACTGTGCTGTATAACTATTGGACTAAACTTTCTCAACTTGTAGTCTAATACTCTCCTGTCTTTCAAATAGTTGGTGTGTTACTTGAAGCAAACTAGTCATTCATTAAGTTACACTTCTTTCTAAATGAAGTGAAACTTGATGGTTTTACAACATTTTGGAAACATCTTCAAATAATTGAATTTGTTCCAAATAAAGCGAATTCTGCCTTAAGCCGTGAAAAGCTTTTAGGGTGTTGTATAGTTCAGAACCTGAAGGTGCAATCAAACTGATAAAAAATTGAGCTTAGCTGACACTGAGCTGCCACTGAAATAGGTATGCATCAATCAAAGAGCGCTTTCTAAGATCGTTCGATACATACTGTCTCCGACGTCGTGCACGACGATGGTGGTCTCGTTCTGCTCGCCGATCAGGCCTTGCACGCCAGAGTCAGTGCGAGCGTTGCCAAGGACTAGACGGAAGGACTCGTCCAGTTCAAACTCGTTGTCATCCATCAGCAGGACAGTGCACTCCTTGGACCTCTCGCCTAGAAAAACAACCAAAAAAAACACCAAATAATAATTATTTTGGATAAAGATTTCACATATCAAAAATTTAGGGCTTCAGGTTTAGAATCATCTACATGTACAACTTGTAGAAATTTCATGTCAACTTTTTTTTTTTTAAATGTCCTATGGGCACTGCCTTAAATGTCAATAGGGCAAAACCGTTTTGTTGTAGGTCTTTCACTACTAAGGCTCCCCACTTGCTGTCATGATGCAAAACTTCCTAATCTACTAATTCCTCTAAGGAGAAAATTCAATCAAAACTTGATAACTACAGGCAAAAATATTAGCTCTCATTCACAAAACATTAGGTAACATGACACATCACTTTAAGGGAAAGCCAATTTTTTATTTTTCCTAGCTATTTTTTTCCTGTGACAAACTAATTAGGCCATATATTTTTTCAGCCTTGACAACTGAATAACAACACAGGGCTTCTGAATAACAGTTCAGGATGATGTACACTGGGAAGACACGCGAGGAAACCATTTTCAGCTCCCCCCCCCCCCCACCCGCCTCCCCCGCTCCCTCAAACACTACAACATTTGGAGACATTGAGTGATTTGTGATGCACCATTTCCGCGAGGCAGACGTTTAAAACGGGCATCACGGGGAGTTGAAGTCAGAGAGGGGTGACTCTGGCCGAGGAAAGATTCAATTAGCGGCTCCTCATTTCCAGGGGGACAACTCAACCCTTTCTCTAGCACGCAAACCTAAAACATGAAACCTAAAGGAATCGCCTTCGACTATTTGGGAAGGCAGCTATCTAAGAGCTGGATGCTTAGAGCACTGGTATGTTAAGTCAGAGGTCTCGGATTCAATTCCTGGTCCGGTCGAACACTCCCGGTCACTTTTTCCTTTAATTCATTTGTTAAAAATCTACATCTACTCTGTGTGTGACCCACTGAACTGCTACAGCCAGGTTTACTACATCTGACTGAGAAATGGGGGGGGGGCCTGGTGGTCGCAGAAGGTAAACATCAGTTTATAGCTTAATGCTTTTTGGCTGGCCCCCCCACCAATGCAATAGTTGACTATTTGGCAAGGTCGCCATCTAAGGGCTGGACAGCTAGGGGAGGAAAATGGCGCTGGTAAGTTAAGCCAGATGTCTCGGGTTCAAGTCCTGGTCCAGTCAGGTGGGGGTGGTGGTGGTGGTGGTGGTGGGGGGGGGATCTGGGGCCAGGCAGACTTCTGAGTTCATCAGACAGTCTGGCTGTGAGCGCCTCTACTCAATCACCGAGCCAGACGACCCGGGGAAGAGTTTTTTTCTCCTAGGGCTGCTCCACACTGCCACCAGCTGACAATGACAAAACCTAGCATCATGTGACAGCTGTGCCCAATTTGTTCCTTTCCTCATTCCCTCTGCATGCCCTCTTTCTCTCTCAAAAAATATTAACAACAAATACACTGCAAAGGCCAGGAAATTAAAGATACACCCACAACCTGGGAAATACAGGAATGAGTTTTCGGCCATGGATGTTTGCTTTACGAAAAAAAGGACATCCCTTATCTTTGAATGACTTTTCACTGGCTTAGTTTAAGGGTCAAGATGTTTTGAAGGAAATGCCACACATATCACAGTGGTTATAACTTATGAAGTTATCAAGTTCCATAATTGTTTAATTGTGCCTAATATTTTGTTAAATTATGCCTATTTTCTGATAGCATTGTCTAAAGATTGATTTGTTCTTTTAGATTTGAAAATTTGGATGGTAAACATCATAAAGAGTGCTGTGTAAAAATCTCTTTTTGAGTATAAAATGTTAAGAGAAAAGACATAGCACAAATACTCCCTTATTTGGAGGATTAAAATGTACTCCAATGAATCATTTGGGGGTTTTCTCATGAAGTCAAGTGCCTTTGAAACCATCTCATTTTCCATTTTTCCAAGTTTGAGGAATGACTAAGATGGATCAAGCCATACTACCCTAGCGTGACCTCATCCCCCTCCACTCCCTCTCCCGAGGTATGATGGATTGGTACTTATACAGAGATTAAACAAATTTTCCAGACTTCTCCATATGCAATACATTCCAGCTGTCTTCGGTGCATGACTTTCTGTGTGAATACGAGTCCAAAATGCATGACCGGAAATCTACATTCGGTTCAATTCTTTGACGCTAACCAAACCAAACGCTAACCAAACTGGCTGTAAAATGTCTGGTACCTTTTAGTCGTGTAGCTTTGTTTGGATTGGGGGATGGAGGACGGGAGATGGACTGACCTGGCAGGAAGGTGACGATCGAGGATTCGATGTTGGGGCGCTCGTCAAAGTCCATCATGACCTGGGCAGAGCCCTGCCGGGTGTAGCAGCGGACATTGCTGGTGATGGACAAGTCACCACTCCTGATAATGGTGGTGGTCACGGTGCCGTCATTCTCGTTGACCTCGTAGGTCAGGTCGCGGAACTGGACCATGGGCACTGCACAGACAAAAAAGAAGCGTGAATGTTCAACACTTTAAGGGGGGGGGGAACAACTCTATGGGCGAGTTCCGTAAGCTGCCCCGGGTCTACCAGTCAACCCCAGCTGGTACTGATCACCACCCCTAACTTACCCAGCATGAAAGCCGGTCACTCAGAAGTAACCAAGGTCTACACAGGGATCTTATTGAACACGCACAAAAGTTTCCTCCCCAAAAAAGGCCTTTAACAGTACAAATGTCTTACAGATGTTTCAAATATGTTTTTAAACTTGATATGATCCAGAGATTTGATCCATTGCACAAATTCTTTGGGAGAAAAAAACCCCCTGGTGATTGATTCATATCAAATCTAATATGGAATTCAATCCCATGGGTCTAATTTGATTGGCTAAAAGTTTTGAATTCTGCAAACAAGTTTTCATGGGAACCATGGGAGAATGATTGCCATTGTGGTTTAGATTTGATGCTATCAAGTTAATGTAAGACCCCTTTAATGCGTGTGATCGATATCCTAAGACTGTACGGTACATTTCTCAAACTTCCGGTATAAGCAAGTGTTGATTTTTGTTTTCTCCCACAAACCTTTTCACATGTAATACTGGTTTTGAGAGTCGAATTGGTACTTTTCTGCCCTCAACAATTCAAGACACGAAATCACCCAAAAGACATAATTAAAACACATAATTAAAGCAAGAAACATCTGAAGCCGTTCAACCTACAAATTCTACCCACTTATTTTTCCCTAAAAAAAATTCCGACTGGCGTCCCCACCCTGGCAAAGACAAGCTGACTATTGGGAAGTCTGCCAGGGCTGGATAGCTCAGATGGTAAGAGCGCTGGAACACAAAACCAGGTCTCGGGTTCAAATCTCAATCCAGTCAAACTTTTCTGCACCATCTTTCCACACGCACACCCACACACAACAAAAAATCCTGTTCTTTGTGATGTGATTGCATTACGGGGCCCAAACTCACAGTCGGAGATGGTGTCGTTGATGGTGACCACAGAGAGAGCCGGGGCACCGAGGGCAGCATTCATGGCCATGCGCAGAACCAGCTCAAAGGTCTCCGGTCCCTCTAGCAGCGGCTGGCCCAAGTCGTCCATGATGTAGACGCGCACATTCTGCATGGTCACACCGGGAGCAAAGTCCAAGTTGCGGCTGATGCCGGCGTAGTCAATACCAGCTACAGAAACAAGAGGAAAGAGTGTGTTGTTGAAATTTATAGAATCATGAAACTACAATGTGGCTCGGGTGATCAGAACCACTACTGGACTTATTTCCTAGTTTCCTGCGGCCAAATTCATAGAGCCAAAATTTGCTTAAGCACAAAATGTCATGATTTATAGGAAGACCTTGCCAACCCACATGTCACTTTTGTTTCGTGCTAAGTAAAAGAAGAGAGGAATATAAGTCTGAAGCAATTAACAACACATCACAGTTTACACAAGGAAGACTTTTCCTGCTTAGCAGATTTTTTCAAGCTTAAGCGGCACCTGTGAAATTTGTCCCAGGTGAAGAATGGGGCTAGGCGCATCTCTTACGATGATTTACAGTATTCACTTGAAATGGTACACAAAGAGACATTCGTAATAATCACAGATGATTTTCAGACATGCAAACAAATTTAAATACTACAAACACCGCCACATCAACAAATAAAAGGATTATAAGATGAGAAGCAACTAGCCGCTTTCCTGTCCCCTTAATTGAGTCTCTCACGACCAGGAAGTCGACTCCTTAGGCGCCTATGGAAAGGCTCCCATTCTTCTGGGCCCTAAACAACACCCGTCCTCATTCCGAGTCTAGACTGTCCTCGGGTCATTTCCATTTCCAATTTTTGGGGGGTTTTTCAAAATCTGTCGGGGATTTGATGGGGAAATGCCAAGTGTCATCTGCTTCCTGTCTTTTTCAAGGAGCGTTCATTGCAAGCGGCTCTCCTGACCTTTTGCAAATCTTTAGAGTACTGTAAAAAAAAAAAAATGTTGCAAAGTGCTCACTGACTCAAATGCCCAAAGACAAACCTAATTTTTTTTTTTATAGTGCCTGGCTGACATTTAGATATTAGCAGGGCCTTTCTAAAGGGAAAAATCTTAGTAGTAAAGTGGAAATTGGTTAAAATCTTGTTTACTGCTTTATTCTGAGATTTTAATGTTTTTGGTGGGTTTTTTTTTTTTTGGGGGGGGGCGCTTTTTTGGTGAGCCCAAGGATAATTTGCCTATCCTCGTCTTTGGTACGGTCTGCTGCAGAGGCTGCAGGCTAAACAGGAAACGGTTCAGATGACAAACTGTTTTTCCTTTTTTTTTTCTTTTTTTTTAAGACCCTTGAGATATGACGGGCAGAACCGAGTCATATGATTCCTCGTGTTTTGACTTCTCTAATCCACATTCAGGAAACCGATCATTTCATGACAATTATGACGCGGTTTGCCTATTGACAAGTGGACGCATCAACATACAAAAACCAACAAAGCCACATGCTATATGATTCAACACCAGAGGAAAATGACTCCGATTAAAGAAAAAAAAAGGAGCAGGGAATTTTTTTCGGCATGCTTGACCAATACATTAATCCACATTTACATTTAGGTGATCCAACAAGTACTTTGATTTGAAAAAAAAACACACAAAGAAGTGTGATTGAATCCTTAATACAGTGTCTTCGATTTAGAACACTGCTACACAGTACAGACATCTGTCCTTACTGCAAGAAAATTCTCGTCTTAATCTTAATTTTAAAGGGTACACTTTTTTCGTTTCGTTTGCATGAAAAGTAAATTGTTCCTGAAAGTTTACGAAATGTAAAGATTGGTTTTTGGCTGCCATAAACGGGTAAAATTTAGGTTACCGATTTGCCATGTTTTTTTTAGGGGAGGGGGGATTTATAACTTGGAACTCGGAGCATCAAATCTCAAGAAAGTTGGACTCTTAAATAAGGAATAAAACTTGACATAGATTTTGCATGCGACACATAAGAACCACTGTCACTTTATCCCAAACACCCTCTTCCCCCCACCACCACCCTCGGCAATTGAATATTATCAAACCTCCAATCTTCGGTAAACATGAACCCTCTCCAGCACTTTGGCAGGAAAGTGCAGCCTACACATAAGAAAACGAAACGGCAGGAACACTTGCCCCAAGCAAGCGAGCATTAACGCCAACCTTTCCTGTGCGCACCCTTTCGGCGGTTACCAAACCTTCAATCACCCCCACTTCCATAACAACCATAAAAATTGGGGAGTTTTTCCTTCTTTTCCGTTTGCAGTTGAAAACCAAAAATAACATAATGGCCTCATTGCTTTCCTGTTGCCATGCAGGGTGCTTCCAACGGAAGAAGCAGACCTTATGTAAAAAGTATGTCTACCTCGGTGTACTGATCATTTTTTTGGTGGGGGGGGGGGCCAAAAAGAGAGAGAGGGTTGGGTAATAGGAATGATAGAGGAAGAGGCCAAAACCAAGGATGGGCAAGAATCAAAGCATGAAAGGGAGTGTTGGTGCTTGCTTTTGCTTTTTTTTTGCTTTTAAGAGTAGAAAGGCTCCACTAACCCAAATAAACTTGACAAGGGAGGGAAATGGGAGGGGGGCGGGAGAGGCTGCATGCATGAACTACACTGGATATGAGAGGGGCTAGGTAAAATCAACAACTCAAGCCAATGCCAACCCGGGTGCCGACAGGATAACGAAAAAAAATTGCGGGTGAAAAACTTTCCCCAGCCGCACACAGCCAGGGTGCACCATATCATGGGACAGTGGGAACTGCACCAGTGTATTTCAAAAACTGTATTTGCTCTGTGCTCAAAAACTCCATGCACAGGAAAGAGGGGATCCTATTTCGTCTGTCTTCATTAATAATAATGTTCAGCTTGGTTCAAGGTAGGACCGTACGTGATGAAATCTCTGGCCTGCTCTCTCATACTTTAAAAAAAATTAAAAAAAAAACCTTTTTCTAAGAACACCCACCCTGTACCCCCACACCTTCACAAATGGACTCTTTTGACCCAGTTCTGCCTTTCACTATTTCACCTTCTTCATGATATCTGCACAAATGATCTGAACTGCCCCCCCCCCTCCCACACAAACACAAAGTGAAAAAAAATGAGCATGCAAAAGTGTGAAAGATTCAGATACGATAGGAGCCGCCAAGTATCTTATGCAATGAACTGCGATATATTGATCAACTGTAAAACAAAAAATTTAATGTGGACTGAAACTTCAAAGCTTTCAAAAACCTTTTGGGGGAATAGGCTACATAAAGTTTGCAGTGACATTGTGGAAGTCATCTCTTTCCAGAAGGAGTGTTGCAGAGAAAAGAGCCATTTCTCAGAGCCACACTCCTCGTAGGAGACCAATTTCACAGTGCCACCAGAACAATGTGCCTTCACCTTGCAAACCTTCAGGTCTTATCCAACTTCTTGGGGAGTTGGGTAGGGCCTATATAAATAAATATACCGATACAAAAAAAAGCAAACCAGCCTGGAGACACCATTGACATCATTTGTCCTAGCAATGTTATTACCTCTGTCCTTCCGAGAAGCAAGGGGAACACAAATCAGTATACAAGGGATAGAGGGAGAAGAGAGATTGAGGGCCAAGTTAGCTGATGAGAAATTACTCATGAATAGAAATGGGTGGAACGTTTCACTTGGAGATGACGACTGACACAGGATGAGCCGTCAGACAGGAAGTCTTAAATTTGAGGGGACGGAAACAACTTTTTTTTTTTAGCTGTGCAGATTAATCACTAATCATGATCAATTTGGTCAGGTGGATGAAAAAGCAAAAGTTGCAATACTTTGGTTAAGGAACATCTTTGGGAAAAGGGGGAGGCCGTTACTGTTAGAAGCATATATCACAGCCATTTTTTATGGCAGTCGTGATTAATTTTGTCAAATGTCAGAAGAGGGTTTTCGTTTTCCTCCCTGGAGTCATTTTTGGGGCGACTTGACTCGTGGACCTCGCAAACGGTTTACATCACAAATGGTTTGTGTAAACCCTCTTGATTTCCCCCACCCTCTCCGGTGGATAGAGAGGGTGGGGGGTGGAGGGGGGTAGGCACCCCTCCCTATCAGAGTCCGAGTAGTGGTCTACATTTTTCCTAGCAATGATATTCACCCATTGAGGAAGTTGCTGCTATCGTGTGAAAGGTAGGGGAGTGCTGAAGTCTGGGTTTGGACCTACCTGTGGCAGATGGAGGGCTGGAGGTACGGGAACGCACAGTCACGCTGGCCATCTTGGACAGATCGGTGCCGGTACGCCAGACTTGAACCTCCAGGTAGCCGTCGCTCTCGTCCACATGGTACTCGGCCTCGCCAAAGTAGAACGAGGGCTCTGCAACAAGGAGAGGAAAAACAAACAAACATGTCAGCCATGGCATAACGATCTTTTTGGCTTAAAAACAAATCTGACGAATTTGCGAAAACAGCAATGAAGAGAACAAAAAGGTTACAGGGTGGAGACTTGAACCCAAGACCAATAAACTTTACATGCAAGGCGCTGGTGTGTTTTAGCCACAGGTCTTGGGTTCAAGGCTGGATACTAGATTCAGTCAACTTTCCTTTGCTAATTGTAAGACTCGCACTGACAGTATCAAGTAAAAAGCACTTTGACATGGTACACCATTCAAATATTTTTTGTTCTAAATCAACCTTGCCTGAAGTACCCCATGTTTTGGCAGAATTGTTGTTTCAAAGTATGTTAAACAGGCTGTTCAGCCCATCAAAGGGAAATTTTTCATTTTTAAGATTGCGTGCATGATCAGTAGAGTCAGTAGAGTAAGTCATGGTTACCGGTAATTGGACTTTTTCCCTAAGGGCGTGAGGGGTTTGGTGAGTAAGGGCTTCACAGATGTTGACAGTCTGTGCTGCCGATGACAAGTGTCTGAGAAAAATGAGGATGTTCAATCTGTTCTGTCTGCCAAAGGATGTTTGCGATTCATGCACAGAGAGTCTAATTCGGGAGCCAGGGAGGGGGGCTTCTTCAAGGATACATGCCAAGTTCTACCCAGAGCTTCTCCCAGAAGGACAGAGCTAGTGTCTGTTTGAGACGGTTTCATTTTGATCATCTATCACGGTTTCTGCACAAAGACAGTCCATTAAGAGGGCAAAAAACGGCAAAGATTGACAAGCACTAGACCCTCAAGGTAAACTGTACCTTCGACCTTCAGCTCCGATTATTCATTTGACCCCCTTAACTGGACCTTTCACAGTCAACACTAGCTCTTAACATGTTAGAACAGATTTTCCCCAATGAATTGATTATTACAAATCTGATTAATAGTGCTTCATTTCCTGGGGGTCCCCCCCCCTCAAAAACAGAACTGAGCCCTGTGACATCGAACCAGGTGTTTTGTAAATCAGAAAGCACCCCATAAAAATCAGCAAAACCTTCATCAATTCAAGGTTGTGGAATCAATTTTTTTTTAAAGGGCAGCTGTGGTCAGTCAGCTTTTCCTTCAGACCAAGCTCTGTTCTCCCATTCTCAAAGCAGGTAAATTTGTTCACAAATCTAGTCATGATTGCTAACATCCCTCTACATTTTTTTTTTTAAAGAGAGAGCAAAAAGAGTGCAGTTTATGGGGCAAGGGGGGATTCTGAGGGAGCTAGAGCCGTGACCTTTGACACCCGCTTCCACCTGTCTCGGTTCCCCCGCTGTGATGTTTGACTAAGAAATCGCCCCATAATTGAATTTGATCACAGAAATCACGGATAAAGACCTCCCTCGACAAGCACGCCCACACTGGAATTTGCTTTCAAGAGACATTTTTGGGGAAAAAAACTTTTCAGTCACAGTTACGGACAATCAAGCGTAAATATCCTGATCAAAGCTGTTAAGTGTAAATTGATGGAATGAGATGCCATCCGATGTCACACTGTCTTTTCATCTCTCCCAAATTGACACAGTCAAAATTTGGGAGGCTCAAATTTGGATTTTTCGCCCTGGGAGAAATGACCACTTGCAGGGCCTGGCCTATTGGTGGCCACCCATCGCTACCACGAATGAATTTCAAATTGGTGTTGTGCACCGTACCCCAGCAGGGGTCTTGAGCAATGTTGGTTTTCTACAGCTAATTTCCCCCAATTACCAGCCCCCCCCCCCCCCCCAACAACAAAAATAAATGGAAGGGCACTTTTTCCAAAAGATTCCTCCATAACTTTCACGGAAGTAAACAACGTCGAACAAGCAAGGAAACTTCAAACCTGTCTGTAAACTTACATCAACAGACTAGTTTTTTCCCGCTCAATTCCAATGAAAGCAAACTGCCCCGTATTTTCCCATCCCTTGCAAGATATTTCTCAAGATTTTCTACCCATATGATTTGTATGTACTTGGTCAGAGCACCTTTTTTTCTTTTTATTTCTTTAACCGCAAGTTGTTTAACAAGCACATTTCAGATGTGGGCCTTGTGTTGACCTTGGCAGCAGTTGTCACTGACTAGTTGTCCCTCACAGACTGTCAGGACTGTCAGGTGTTCCTGTCCTTTGTCCAGTTGCGTCATGCAACACGGCTCCCCAACAGAAACCTAAACCTCCCCCAAGTAGAACCAGAAAGACAAGTTCCCAGACTTCGACAGGGAAAAAAAAAGCTATAGCGACCGCTAGATGGGTACCAGTTCATCTTTTCTTTTCTTTTAATGAAAATATCTCACCATATGTCCTGGGTTCATGATTTTGAAAGCAGTTTTGTTTATTTGGCACAGTGTTGACGGTTTGTTTTTCAATGCAACCTATTACAATGAGCCCCACGGAGGGGAAAGAAAAAAAATTGGTAAGTCTTTCAAAATGATCAGCAACAATAAAATGCTGAAAATATCAAAGGGTTTTTCACCGCTACCATGTGCTTTTTTTCTCCCCCGCCTCTGTCTTTTTCATTTGTGTGGAGTAATTTTTCTATTTACAACCCACTGATACGAGAAATGGATTTCCCCTGTGGCAAACTTACCGTAAGTGAGCTTTTCATCCAATTTAAATAATAACTTGTCATCACGCACACGGCTCAAACATAAAGGAAGAAAAAAATTATTGGTCTAATTTTTCCCCTCTTTATATGTCAACAATTTTGTGTAGGAGTTTCAAGCTCCTGTCAATGTCATTTTTGTGGAGGAGTTTCTCTCGATGTCATTTTTGTCCCCTTTTTTTCGTTTTTTTTTTTCTTTCAGTGGGAGGAATTTCATTGTGGGAGTGGGAGGAATTGGGGGTGGGAAAACTAATCCAAACACTCATAAATCTTCCAGCCAGCAATCCTCAAGGTTCCCTCTTTCTTTCTTTTCTTTAATTGAATTTTTTTTTTTAAGGTAAAAAAAAACACTCTTTATTCCCATAGGACTGTCAGGAAATATTTGCCCTAAAATGTACAGGTGCGTGGTTCGAATCTCCAAGGGATATATTTCAGTAGCCAGTTCCAGTTTGGACAAAGATTTGGGGCAAGCAAAGTCGCAGACTAAAACAAAATTTGAGACAAACTTTCCATCTGGGGAGCAAGAAAAAAGAAATGTCTGTGGTCCATTTACATTTGTTGCTTGCGCAGAACTGGCATGAGGCTTGTTAGTTTTGTCCTTTTTTTAAAGGTTGCTGTCTTTCCAAAAAAAAGGGGGTCTGACTCCCCATCAAGATATTTCAGCAAATGGCAAGATTGATCTCACCCAAGGGCAAGCTTTGAGCTACTGATACTGAACAAAAATCAGAGCATGTCTTTCTATGCGGATATTTATTCTTTCCTCTAGTTACACATGTCCAGATGTTTTGTTAACAAGAGTCTGAATGCCCGGATTTGCTAGGCTTGAATCAGAGTGAAAACTGCTCAAAAACATGGGCTTTTGGGCTACAAATACCAAACTTGTAATCCCAAGTCATTTTTGGTTCCTTCAACCTTTGGTATCTGAACTACCCGGTAATCAGGCAAGTAGAAACAACACAATTGCTAGCCCTTGGTTTGAAAATTTATTGGGAATAAAATGCCAAGCGATGGCCAACTGGGTGACGCTGGATAGATTTTTTGTTTACCCCATGAATATGGCCAAAGTTTTAGTGCCTTGGAACCAACTGTCTTTTCCAGTCAAGTGCTATGTGTTTGGCTAGCCCAGGAAAGCATGTGATTTGCCAATATTTACAAACACAACATGCATAGAAGGGGCGTCAAATCTCTCTTTGATGGACCATTGTTCCAAAGGGGAACAAAATTCCACCCCGCTTTTTCAGGCCAGATAGTATTTTTATTTATCTTTTCCCCCCATAAACTCGAGACCCCTGAAACCCTTCAGGTCCCAGCAGTATAGCATTTGGTAATGTGTAGTCTAGAGAAAGCTTGGATTGATACACAGGGCCATGAAAGTGGATAAGTTGGTCTTCTGCAAGAGTACCCTCTACACCCACTTGGGTTTCCTCTCTCTTTGCTGGACAAAGGTGGCGTTTGTGCCTTTAACTTGTTAGCACTGGGCCTCGAGGGACAGAGTTCCATATCCCTTCGATGCCAAAGCCCACTATTTTTCCATTTTTCTCCCCTTGGCCTTCGCATGCCTGCCTGTAATTGTAAAGCTCATGTCAAACCTTCCCAATCTACCCCTCAAAAGACCGATGGCTTTCGGAAACTATCTACAAAAAGCATGCTATTTTCCCACTGGGTAGAGCTTAGAAACTGGGCTGCATTCTATTATCCTGGCTGTATTATGCCAAATACTTCGGTCTTTTCAGTTTTTATACTTTTTTGCCTGGAAGGGACGCTGCCCCGAACGTCATCTGTTATCGCGCCATTGTCTGCAGCCATTTTAGGCAGCATAGAGTTTGCATATTGGCATAAGCCTAGAGACACAGCCCCCCCCCCTTCAACAAAAACTGACTGTTACTAGTGATATGGCCTGACAAACTGCCTTCCAAATCTCTGTTAGTACAATGGCAGTGCAACAGTCCAATGAATTTGCAAGTCGTGTTTTTGTGTAGTTCTACCCTTACGACAAAGTAACCAGCACTTTCACAATGGACCGATACAGTAAAGCTCATTTATTCAGACACTGTGGGGGAGAGTAGTGAAGGGAAAGTTAAGGACCAACTTGCCGAGTTCTTCACTTAATTTGATCCGTGTTCTCTTTCTCCAAATTCTGTCAAAGTTTTCAGCAAATTCACCCATTTTCCATTTTGTATTCACAACCCAAAGTCATTGAAGAGCACACTTGCATTGCAAGTGACTTGGTCTGGCACTGAATTGGATTAGTTCTTTTCTTTTGCTCCTCCCTGAAGCAGAAAACCCACTTTGCTCGCTAGGTCCGGGTCCTTTGGGTAAAACAAGGAGAACTTGTCTTGGATCAAATTAAAACTTTTGTGTGTGTGTGTTTGTGGAGGGGGGGGGGGGATGAATGGTTTTCAGTTCCGAAATCGGCAGGTCTTAAAAGATCACTTGAGTAGATCAGTGTAACATAAGACTGCAGCCACCATAGGTGTTGGGCTAGGACAACAGGGTCTTGGTCGACTGTACCACCGACTTACTAACACCTCATGAAATTCAACCCAAGCCATGCATTCAACTCCCTCCCTTCCACTAACCCTGAACATTTCTCTTTTTCTTTTTTTACAAATGCTTCTCATACTCTGGTACCTGGGGGTTACGGGGGTGGTCTGGGTACAATGGGGACCAATCTAGGCACTCAAGTGTGTGCCGCCGAGTGTCAGCCGACACCAAACATTTGTAGGAGTCTGCGGTACTCGAACGTGGTCCCCACACTTCAGAAAGAACAACTAATAGAGTGCCGCAAAAAAAAGAGCAAAAAAGCCTGCATACCGCAACCCGTGAAGGTCAGACTCAGGGCACACACACACAAACTCAGCAGACCGCGTCGATGGTTTCACAGCAAAGGCAAAGCCTTCCATTCAAGCCAGTCCTCAACCAACCGAACAGTTTCCCTTCCTGCGGATATCGCAACAATGCCCACTTCCACAGTTCTCAACAAACCAAAAAATCCATTGGGTTTATGGTTGAAATTTCCCAATTTTCAGAGTCGGGTTTTGAAAGAGTGCGAGTGATAGAGAGATGGTAGGGGGTGGTTACGGTTAATTTTTAATATGGTGTGAAGTCAAAATCAATTGAAAATTGGTCTAGTGTTTGTGCAAACAATGATCCAATCACACTGCATGGGGGTTTGGGATCGGAAGCCGATACACATGATTTGGTCGCCTTACCTAGTTTGCTTTTTAGACAGCTTTCTATAGCAACCTTGGAAGTGAATTTGAATTATGCCAAAACCTGGGGTTGTTTAGAGAAAGGAATTGGTTTTCTTTTGATGCTTTCAATCTACTCATATGCTACTGATAGATTCCCAACTATTTTAAGCCATTTTTGGGGGTTCAAACACAGATTGTGATTGGCATAAGAGCCATACTAACTCACTGTAGTAGAAGGTAATCGGGATGAATTGTTCTGTTTAAAAAGTATGACTGACAGTGCGAGTTTATCCGATAGAGAACAATGGCCAAATACATCAGTCTCAGATTTCGAGACGCTGATGGTAGCACATGTAATGGTTCAGGTTTTGTTTCAAAGTTGTGCACGTGCTCAGAAGTACGCACGCTGCTTCAGAATACCATGCCCTGATGCACATGCACAGTCTGAACGAGGAAAACAAAAAAGAGAAACTGTATATTTTCCCGACTTTTCTAGGGGCCACCACTCCTAGACAGAGATGACTCACCTTGCATCACCCGCAAACTTTCCCCATTTTGTTCTAGACATAAGCAGCAAAGCATCTCCAAGTCACACTGCAACACCGAAGCAATCATTGTTTGTGTATTTTAATAGCGCCCACTTTTAAGAAGATGCTGCTTCTTTGCGCGTGTGCAAAAACTCACCGTCAGCTGCATCGGCACCGATGATGACGTCCAGCGAGCCGGGCACGATCACGCGGCCGCCCATGGGCATGGTCAGTTTGACCTGGAAGTCCTCGTCCTCCTCATACAGAGAGTCATCGATGATGAGGATACGGCAGTAGGCCAAGTCCTCGTCCTTGTCAAAGCGCACAAAGTTGTCGTTGTCGTCCTCCAGCCGGCTGATGTAGTCGCTGAACGAGTGGACGGGCGAGGGGTTGGCACCAGTAGCCGTACCTGCAACAGGTCACAAAGGTCATGAGTCAGGGGTCGTCAAAGCCAGTGCCTCAAACTGGGGTGTGCACAACCAACAATTCCACTCGCATCATCTTTGATCATTCGAGTCTAACCAGTTGGAAAGAGTGCACACATGAGCTTTTGTAGCAACAACTACGGCACTTCATCCTAAGCAAGGAAGCAAATTGCTGCTACACACTTTCAAACTGGATAGTCTTTAAGTGCTATCCTTGAGTTGCGATTATTCACCAGTTTGACTTGCACAGCTATCTTTACTAATCTTTGTTTGGTCAGAGTTATATGAAGAGATGAAGCGGGATTGTTCAAATGTTAGCTAAGCAGGAACATCCAAATCAATTCTTGGCCAAAAAAACCACCCCTGGATTCAAGAATTTGGTGGGAGGAAGAAAAGGCGCTTGGCATATCTTCCTATCAAGGTCGCTTTGTTTAGATTAATCAAATTGGGAAGTGACCTTGTCAACTCTAATGATCTTTGGTGAAAGTAACCACATGCTTTCAAGCGGGATTTGTTATTTTACTCTTCTCAATAGGTCAGATTCTTGTGGGAAAAGAACTTGATGAATGAATATGTCATAACTGCCTGAAAATAGTATCCCCCAAAATTGTCAGATTTTCCCCCTAGACAGGACTGCAAAGAAACCACCTGTTTCATCTTGCGGCCCTGTAAATTCTCCCTAGATGGCACTCCCCAACCATCTTGCTTTAGTGGAGACACAGGGGAGCAAGCCCAAAATTGGAACTCTATTGGGAGAATTTAAAGCCAACATCAGGAATGTCGATCAATTGGTGAAACTACAGTAGTCCACCTTGTGTGTCTCCCAGTACGTGTTCAATTTCAAAAAGGCCCTTCCAATGGAGTCTAGTTAGCTTGCCAAACACATCTGATTACCATCTTTAGCAGGAAGGGAACCAGTGAAATACAACACTGACAAAAAAAATTGCCTTGGACTTGAATTGATTGTTTTGTTCTTTGGAAAAAAATAAAAATCAATGGTCGGCTTCTCACTTCAAGTGACTGACAATAAATTCTACAGAAGGTAACCTCAACATTCTTTCTGGAATAAGGTCAGGATGTTCCCTCTTAAATAGGTCTAAAAATGGAGAAATCTTTCAACAAATCCCTTTGCCCCCCTGGAGATTGGAAAGCTCGGAAAATGGGCAGAACTGAAGTAAAAGGTGGGGTGTTTGAAAGAAAGAAAAAAAGAAAGTAAAAAAGAAATCGTGGCATGGAAATTGAAAATCCAAAAACATCTGATCCCAAATGCTCCCTGTAAGATTTGTGAATTGTGAACTGAAGGTCATAAAAGAATGTGGGTGCAGTTCTTTTCCTGCATTTTAGTATTATTTTTTTTCTTGGTGGCCACCAGTAAATTGAAAACTTTCTAAAGACTGTTTGGGGAGTCCTGAACGGCGGTACAACAAAGATTCCTCGTTTTGAAAAAAAAAAAAAATAACAATAAAAATAATCATCGCCGACTATTATCCAGATTCAACACACCATGTCCATGCCTTCCATAACAACGTGTGAGAAGTATGAACAGAAGCGGGACGACCTCTTGCATTTCACGGCGATAAAGCTTTTCATTTCAGTTTCAACTGAGAAAGGTTTCGCCTTACTCACTGGCTCAATCATTGAGGTAGCCCACAAAATGGCATGCTAGTCAGTTTTTGAAAGTTCACATCTGAGCACAGGGCTATATTCTAACAGCTCAGCGGTCCGAGTACCACACAAAAGCATTAGGTAATGGGTCCATTGAAAAGTCTGTCCCCCCCAAAAAAAAAAAATTATAATTCCTGTGACAATAGTCAACAGAACTTTATGCAACATTTCTGGCATGCTTTTAAACAACTGGGCCCATTGACTAAAAAAAAACCATGATGCTCTATTTTCATCTATTTGACAGTTATGACACTGCCTATTGCATCTGACCTTGACCACAAAGGTGGGAGGGTATGTATTTTTTTTTTCAGTTTTCATTGATGAAGTGTGAAATGAGAAACATGTAAATTGCTGCAATAATTTGCAAATCCAAGGGCCAATCAAATAGCCTTGAGGGAAAGTTTGCACAACTTGTATCTGTTTTGTCCTTGTCACTCTGCCTTTGAATATAAGGTCATGCCCACTTGAAACTTTGAAGAAGAAAAAAAGTTAGTAAGAGGGGAGTGTTCCACACAGGTGGTAAATGGTCCTGAGGTCCTGTACCTGGCATCGTCGAGCACAGAACCATCATCTCCTCGGACAGGTCGCCAGTTCGACGGATGGGGATGACCACCTCTCCAATGTCCTCGTTGATGATGTAGGGGCTCTCGACGTCGATGAAGACAGAAGACTCTGCACAGCAAACAAAAGTCAGAACAGCGGTTTAAAAATGATCATTGGTCTTAATTAACCCCCAATGCTCAATGGAGCTAATGAGGGTGGAGAAATGGAACTGTGTGTAGGTCACTACCTATGCTCAACTGCTGAATTCTTTCTACTTTTGTCTGAACCATTTCAACTCAAAACTTAGCCTGCCTAACCTAAGCAAGAATAAGTATAAAGAGCCTCACATGTCCATGCAAGATGCAAGATGTAACATTAATTTTCATTTATATGCAACTAGGCCTATATAGGGCTAATGAACAGCGGTTCAATCTCCAAAAAAATGTCCTCCTTAAAAAAAAATAGGGGGGATCTAAATCCTATTTTTAGTGAGGAGTTTGCTTACTTGAGATAAGTTACAAATCTTGGCGATAAATAAATATCATAAAATAAAACCTGACACTTGTACCCAATGTTTGGCTGTGGGCTTGGCCCAATATTTACCAGTGACCTGCCAGTGTTGACCCAACATGGAGCGAGTAAGACAAACACTCCCAAAAATGTTCAAGGTGAAAGGTATTAACTATTATCAAAATGTCTACCAACAAGGCCACACAAAGCTGTTGCAACAGAACCAACCAACAAATCTTTTATAAAAAGAGATGTCAGTGTTCAAAATGGTTTTTCCACCTGTTCTCTCTGGGAGGAATTTGGGTCAAATGTCCCCCCTTTTCAAGATTAATGGTTCATTTTGCCCTGAACAAACTAGCTTTCAATAGGTGAGGAAAAGCAACTGTGGAAACCATTTGAGCATTATCCATTTCCCATCTGGTAAAGTGGTAATACTAATACCAATAGTCTGCTATGTAAGACTAAGGCCGTGTCCGAAACGGGCTTCCAGAGCTACTACGGCGAGAGCTATTGTCTTCGTATCTCACTATCTCCGTGTATTTCCAATATGGGGAAAGACCTAGCTCTAGCCTAACTTTGGGAAGGGGTGTGAGCCTGTGGGTAGGGAAAGGGGTTTTGCAAGCAAGACCTACAAGACCTAAGCAAGACAAAGTGACTACCTACTTTGGTGGGAAAAGTAAAGGATAATTGATTCCTTGGGGGGCTTGGAGGTTTGCAGCCTTTTTCTGGACAATTGGGCCAAGTGAAGGGGGAGACAGGGGCTGGGAGATTGAGCATGCAAATTGCAATAGGTTACCTTCCACAATAAAGGAGAAGTTGGTCTACCTGCGCTACTTGTGGATAAGGAGCCAGACAGCGTGCCTCCATTTGCCTCCTCTCCCCCCTCAAACTAATGTTTCTCTCTGAAAGCTATTATCTCCATCCAAAATAAAGAGAGGTTCTTGCCCTTCCTCCCCAAGTTTCTTTTCTTCTCTCTCTCTATCTCTCTAGTCTTTTCCTCTAGTTTAGATTGGCCAAACCACTTTACAAGCCTCCCCTCCTGCTTTGGCAGTGTGGGGCTTAATCCAGAGAGAGAGAAAAGGGAAGAGTTCTTTGTGGATGAATGGGCTCCGTGGCACCATTCTAACAGCCTTGGTGGACACTTCTTAATCCCACACCCCCAACAGACCCATCAATCCCCGTTTAAATAAAAAAAAAAGATAAAAAAAGAAAAGAGAGAAAAAGTCACCCTTTAAAATGGGGGCATTGGCTGCTGTGGTATGCTGCCCATTAAGCCTTTCCAAAGATCGTGGCATTTCAACTCTTGTCTTGCAATAACCTCCACAGTCCAAACCCAACCATTTATTCAACTGAGCATCCCTGCTAAACCACAATGGACCCCATAGAACACACCACCTTTCCCTTCCCACAAATATTCCCTGACCCAAAATAATAGACTTAATCAACCTCTGAACAAGGGCTCACTTTTACACCAGCCCAATCATCACACCATCCAGAATAAATCTCTTTCCTGAAGGATACTTTTTGTAATTAACATTTTGTCCCCTTCTGCCCCTATTAGTTTTTAAATTGGTAAAGCTAGTAAACAGGGGATAGAAATTCAATAATCTCAGCTCCTTTAAAGAGGGTCACAACTCACATTTTTCATCAGCTTAGCTAATTTGAAAAAAAGGGTAAAAGTGTCAAATTTGGCCCAGAGTGCTTTTAATTCTTTGAGGGATTTCTCCTAAAACTTTTGTTGCCGTTGCATTTTGGCTGTGAGTGTTAGGGCTGCCCTTCAAACTAATTTCATTCAGAAGCCCTAACAGAATTTAGCATTTAAGTAAGACTGCCCTCATACATAGGAAAGCATGAAACTGTTTACCAAGGAAACATACCCAGACCAAGAAGGCGCGAACCTCCTCTTAGGCCCTCAAAATCCCTGTAAATCCTAGCTTGAAGTAACGCCAAAATTTTGAAAAGTGCTTGCTGAATGAAATCACCCCCCAAAAATGCAAATCTCATCATATCAAGAGGGTCTGACACTTCAATCCTGGCAGGACCTTTCTCAAAGAGAGGTAAAGCTGAAATTGAGACATTAGGCCCTCTACATTTTTTTAGATATGTATTCTGGGGGGTGAATTCCACAGTCCACACAGACTCAACTGACGACGGATAACCCGTCCATAAGTTGTGACAGACCGTAGGCCTATGGTTTCTGTGCATTGCTCACTGGCTTGTGAGTTTGATGAAATTGACCACTGGTCCAGTATAAAGCAGTTTGCAATTTGCAACTTCTTCTGCTTTATTAAACATTTAGAGGGCTTTTAAATGGGAAGAAGCTGTAGGACTATCTAAAAAAAAAGTATCAGGCAGCAGGCCATATACCCCAGGCCTCAATGATTGGCCATTCCAAGTAAGGGGGTGACCCATGATTGGTTTCTTTGATGATAATTTGCATTTGATGAGCAAGCACAGTTATTGGGAGTGGTTTCAGAGTTTCTCTAGTCGTGTCTGTGTGCATGTACACTCGATTACAACAGAAGACTTGTGAAGGCAGCTCACCATCCTCGGGGTCCAGGATTCGGACAAGGGCGCGGTCGGGGTACTCCAGCGCTCCCATGACGGCGTCATGGAGGATGACCTCAAAGACCTCGGCCTGCTCGTACTGCTTGTCGTTGATGATGCGCACACGCCAGAAGCCCATCTCCTGACCGGGGTTGAACTGGACCTGGCGGGCAGACTTGCCGCGGAAGTCTTCGTTGATGATGGCAGTGCCATCGACTGCCTTGATGCCTGGAGAGAGGGGACGAAAAAGAAAAGAGATTCAATCAAATGCTAACTATCAGCCACTGCCCTAGAAAACTAGTGCTATTTGAGTTGTATTCATAACCGGACGAAATAGTTGTATACAAATTTGAATGACGTATGCTTTATACAGTAGAGAACATGGAAGCCATGGTCCTCAGACTGGTTACCAAATGGCAGACCTGAGTAGTCAACCAGTTGTGGACCACACTGGGTTGGTTCCAGATGAGGCTACTGGGACCAAGGAAGAAACCATGGTCTTGAGAATGGCTACCAAATGGCAGACCTGAGTAGTCAACCAGTTGTGGACCACACTGGGTTGGTTCCAGATGAGGCTACTGGGACCAAGGAAGAAACCATGGTCTTGAGAATGGCTACCAAATGGCAGACCTGAGTAGTCAACCAGTTGTGGACCACACTGGGTTGGTTCCAGATGAGGCTACTGGGACCAAGGAAGAAACCATGGTCTTGAGAATGGCTACCAAATGGCAGACCTTAGTAGTCAACCAGTGGTGGTCCACACTGGGTTGGGTTCAAGATGAGGCTACTGGGACCAAGGAAGAAACCATGGTCTTGAGAATGGCTACCAAATAGCAGACCTAAGTAGTCAACCAGTGGTGGTCCACACTGGGTTGGGTTCAAGATGAGGCTACTGGGACCAAGGAAGAAACCATGGTCTTGAGAATGGCTACCAAATAGCAGACCTAAGTAGTCAACCAGTGGTGGACCACACAGTTGAATTACTTGTCTATCTATCAGAACTTACCGACGAAAGAGGTCTCGCCCAGGTATCCACGTCGGATGAGCTTCAGCTCGAGGGACTTGTCGGTCTCGTTCACCTCGTAGTACTCGCGCTCCAATGAGATCCAAGACCAGTTGAGACGGAACGGCTGATTGGCCAGCTCATTGCCACCTGAACAGAGGAAGACAGTACGGGGAATATGATTGATGGATGGCCTCAACAATTTGGGATTCAATATAAATTTCAACATCCTTTTTCACCTTTGAAATGTAATTCTTGACTTATTACTTCATAAGTGTCTCAATTCTGTCAATCACAGAACTCATTATCACAATTCTATTTTCCACTGTCTCTCACCCACTCTCTCCGTATTTTCTCCAGAAATCAACTCATTGTCATTTTTTCTTCTTAAAGACCTCACAGAGTACGAGTGGAATTCCTAATGAAACCCAGCTTAATAGGGCTCCCTAAAAATGGCACAAAAGTAATCACCACTTCGAGACAATTTTCTAGTCTGAAAGAAAAACAACCCCACACTTGTAAACCACAAGGAGCCAGGAGCCTTGGATCTACCTCCACTTATTAAGAACCTCTAAATGTCTTTCTCTTTTCCAGCTTCAGAGATGGCAGATAGCCTACCAGTAATTGCCCCCCCCCAATTTTCCCCCATCTTTAGAGCCTTGTTTCCCTCCAACAAACCAAGCAGACATGCCCAGAAATTTTTGTCTTCACAAAATGAAAGAGAGAAAGTGGGTGGAAAAAGCCTCTTCCAGAAAAAAAAAAAAAAAACACTTCCTGCCACGCCCTCTTACGCAGAGACATCCGGGCCTGGGCAGTTTTCAGTGTTTATATAATCACATTGGGTATTTTCAGGAGGGGCAATTTAACAGAAGCAACTGATGCCAATTGCAAAAGGGATGTTTAGCCCATTTACTGCTATCCCAACAGCAATTACTGGTTGGCTTGAGGGGGATGAAAGGAGGGAGATACAGAGGATGGAAATAGCTTGTTTGTCTCGGAGCCAGCTCTCCCCTCCATTGTTTCCTGCTGTTTAGAAGGCAAGGGGGCTTCAGGACTGCTAGTTTCAGACTTGTTTAAAGACCATCTCCTTCTGGCCATACTGTAAAAAGACCATTTGCTCTTGTTTACACTTTTCTCGGCTCTCAAACCCGCTCTCAAACTGCCCCTCAAACTGCCCCAACAGGAGGGGGGAGTGAACAATAAAATAACCACAACCAAGCAACTTGCCTTGTTTATTTTATTCAGAGTTTTGATGTTGTGGCAACTCGGCGGTCACCTGTTTTCCTCGCCTACCTACCCCACTTCCCTCCCCCCCCTCCCCAGCCCCATCCTAAACCACAATCCCTCCTGCACCCCTGGTTTTCAAAAAAGAAAGAAGATGCTTGAATTAAGCCCACTGGAAAGCACCTCAGTGTTCGGGATGGGCTCGAAGACCAGGCACAAGGGCCATACAAAGGTGTGTACTGATAGCCTTTAGGGCAAACTGTGTGCATAGTGTGGACACGGGATAGACCAGACTCTTTTTTTTTTCAGCTGCAGAGAGAGAGAAGGCTGTCGAGGAGAGACAGGGACGAGTACATATTGGGACAAGGGATTCATAATTTGTTGGGAATTATGCGGTTTTAAGGCTTCAAGGAACCATGGAATGCCAAGCCTGACTTTTTTAAGATTGACACTTTTGACAGGGTTCCTTTCTTCTTCTTCTTCGTCTTTTTCTCACTCTCTCCCCAGCCCCCACTTCAGCCAGTGATTGAATAAGTTCGCCGATCGGCTAGCAAGTGCGTGTGAGAATTTTGTTTTGCTTTCATGCATAGTCTGGCACTGGCCAAAGTCAGTTGAATAGACAGCACAAACAGCCAAAGCTTTGCTCAGTGGGTATCCACGATACCCCACCTACCAACCGAACCAAACCAACACACAAGTGAATCTAGGCATGGGCCTATTGTTGGGGCATCGGTTTGTCAACAAACAGTTCTTGGCACCGTTCTCCAAGTAACTATTCTCCCCCCTTCCCCCTCCCCCCCCCCTCCCACAACTGACTTGGTGCAAATTTCACAAAGTGTTGTGATGCATCGTAACTCAACGTATGATCGATAATTCAGCGAGAATTCGAAGGCCATATGGTTTCTGAGTATCACTCGTCATCTTACTATACATTGTAAAGTTATGATGGATTTAAAGTAATCAACCAAACTCAACAGCTTCAATTAAGGGGAAAAACCCATTACTCTGAAAAACAAAGATGCTGGAGAGGACCGTCTGTAACACTAAAATAAATCAGACAATTCGTCAGACAATTCCCTTGTCACCCAAGTCTTCTACTTGTAACACCAACTGATTGAATTAGGAAAGTTCAAGTGCCTTAATTTGAGGCTTAAGCGAAAATGGAAACAACTCGGTAGGATTTTCATAAACTGACAAGGGACGAGGAAAAGGGGGAGGCATTTGAGGGAAAAAATTCCCTTAAGTGACACCCTTGTTAAAATGTCATTAAAATTGAAAAAGGAATTGAATGGTACTTTCAAGTATTTCAGTCCCATTTGTTATATCGATTGCATAAGGCCATTTCAGCACCTATGAATCACCAGCACCAATGGATGCAACACACACATGAAAACACTTGCGTGCGTTCTCTACTCAGCGATCTCTGAAGAACACAGGCAGAGAGAGCTTAAACCAACACAGCCGTGCCACAGATATATATACAGGCACAAAATGAAGATTACCCTAATGCCTTAGGGAAACATTCCCCCAATACCTTGTGCAAATAGACAGACATGTCCATTCATATCTAGTGCCACGCCTTCTTTGCCTTCCACAAACAGTTCATTTGCATTTGGTCCCACGGGTCTGGCGATGACAGGTCCAGACTAAATACTTGCCAATCCCAAAGGTTTTTTTTTTTCTCTCTCCCCATCTCGCTGTGTTCAAAACTTGCCTCAACTAGTGCAAATGCAGTTATTCTGTATAAACTAGTCGGGCAACAAAAGCATGTGGGAGACCGCGGTGAAGAAATGAGATTAGAAGACCTTCTGAAGGTTAGGAGAGTGGGGATTTATTTCCTCTCCTACAGAAGAAGCTACTGGTAGTTTAGCATATGCATGCCGCAAGCTTGGGTTTAATCTGATCGGAGACTGTCGACCCGACCCGACTCAAATGACAATGTATTCAGATGAGATTTGTGGTCTGCTTTTTAGACTGGCAAAAAAGAACTGGGAGAAGGATGACTAACCTAAAATGCTCCTGTTCACTGCAACTGCAAGAACTGAAAGTCAAATAGGGCCTAGTGACTAGTGTACAGGTAACTTTCTTGACACACCGACTGTTGTAAACAGGGAAGTAGATAGGTCACTGCTGTTCAGACAACAGACCTGTGATCTTTCCATATCAACCTCAAACCAATTCACTAATCACCTTGTGCTAAGAATCTCTCACAAAGTATGGGTGACACAACCTGTCAGCCGATGAGAGTGTTTCATGTCCTTAAGATGAATCAAACGAAAGCTCAGGTTAAATGATGCAGCTTTAGACACCGAGTAAATCTGACAAGGCTCACAGCAACCTTAATCCCTGCAAACTTGGAATGAAAGGGACATCCTAAAATGTCCTTGATAAGTTTGTGACTGGAGGGACTTGGCACTGTCTCGCAATGAAGGTCAGAGGGTGCCTGAACTTTTTTCAAACCTAACCCCTTCGAAAAATGATTCAGACTACGCAATGAACTTTCTGTGCACCCCACAGTTGTTTCAAGCGGTGGGGGAGCCCTGTCATTTCAAAGAGCAAACAGTTCCACTGTGGGTCAAAGTAATTCTTCAACTAAGATTTATAAGACAAAAGGTCACCTCATTCCCGAGGTAAAACCTTTAACCTTGGCCACACAAATTGTGGCTGTCTTTCTTCACTCTAGCAAATGAGCAAACTCCACAGATAATTCATGAACACTGGGAATTTTTTTTTTGACTTTCTAAACCCCAAAATACTCACAAAAAAATGGAAATACTTTTTATGGAGGGGGCATAGCACTAGCAGGGCCATCTTTCCATCTTATGATCTAGTAATGATGACCTTCGATTCCCAAAGGCTCCCATTCCTGGAGACATGGTTCTCGGATATCTCGGAGAAGAAGGGTATCGCAAGTACTTGGTACTGCGGCAGCTGCGTACCACACATTCTGTGAGCACTCATAAGCGTACAGCTGCCTGAACACTTGCTCAAGACACAGGATCTTTTATCAATACTTTTATCAAGGTTCACCATGAGTCAGCAATGACTTGTGGGCTATTTGAACACGCACAAAACGAATTTCTTCAACTCGTCCTTGTAAATATTACCATTTTAATCCCAGTGGCCATGAATCAAATCAGTCCCTTTTTTGTGCTTTTCTTGAGACATGCTAGACAGGCTGGTTTATGAGCGCTTCCTGTCAGGAATGCAAGTGCATCCTGGTACCCAGACTCTGCAAGCCTCAATGGACCAACTAGTGCTCTGTTGTGCCAGACTCCCACTAGATTAATACATGATACTACAGGCAGGAATGTGTCCGACTATACAGAAAGCAGTCTCCAAGATTCTATCCTGAAACAACACCCCCCCCCCACAAAAAAAGAGATCACGTTCAGATATACTGGCACAATAGGACTGAGGTTACTACTTCTTTGTTTGAAGAGGAAAGACCCCCTCCCCCTTACTACCCGCCCAAGCTGCAGGCAAGAGCTGCCAATCGAATGTTTACTTTTCAAACACATTTTTGGCAGCAGCTGATTGGGAGAAAGTAACCCTAGGCTGCCGCCAAGTGGTTTTTCAGTGCCCCAAGGATCAAGCAATAATACTAGGGAGACTGCCTATATACTTAGTTGGCCCGAAGATGATAAACATGAAATGGGACAAGGGTACATGAAGGAAGGACTACCACTTGGACAAACATGAGTCCAATCCCCAATTCTCATGCTTGGCAGGTCTTAGCAAAATAACCAGCTAAGAAATTGAACGTTTTCCAAGTCAACAAGCTGCTTTAAAAAAGAAAATCTCTGCAGGATACTCTCAATTAATCTACCCAAAAAAAATTATTTGTCACAATTTCTGAAGCTGAAATATTCCAGACTTCAACCATACAGACTTTAACACAAATACACAGTCATATGTACAATCCCAGAATAGATACAATTCGTGCTTCACACTGTAATTGACTTCCTGGCCGAGGAAGGACACATTTCGTAAAGCAAGAGCAGATGTTTCTTGCAAAGGCAAAAAAAAAAAAACCACTGGGGTGGGGGAGTGCTCTTTAAAGATTCGGACTGAGTTTAACAAGACAGCAGGTTGCAATTTGCTTGCCTCCCTTTACATGCTGTCAGAGGCTTGTTTTACCCAGCCCCGATACCTCCTTGTATCCTTGGTACATTTTTTTTTTCTTTTCCTAGCTCCCAAGCCCACCATGAGCGTTTATTTGTAAAAAAAATTGTGTCTCTGCAGGACAGTGATGGCCACAGTTATGTTCCCCAGTGTCCTAAGACGTAATACAAGGTGGACCAGTTAATGTAAGGGTCGCACAAGGACAGCAGGGTTACTCAGCTGAAGTAGATGATGGGTGGCGGAGGGGGGTTGGAAAGAAGGAAAAAAAACGGCCGCAGTGTTTTCTTTGAGAGTTGTACAAAATTACATGTTGTGACAGCCAAGTTTTGATTCTGTGTCCTCAGATCCACCCCCTCCCCCACCCCCTGAAGGTCTATTCTGAGTCAGCAGGGTTGCAGAGGCTGTGAGTCTCACCGAGACAAATTGCACGCTCGCTGTTTTACAAGCGCAATTCTTTTGAGTGGCACTGTTGGGTGTCTGATGATCCGATCTGCTTGGTTCGCACTGGAGTGGAAACTGTGTACATTAAGCACAGAGGCTGCCATCTTTGTCTGGTTCCCCAAAGTTGGTACCACCCTGCAAACAGGCTGTGCAAAGCACCAGGCAGCTTGGGCAACCCCAGCTTCAGAAGAAACCAATCTGCCCTTTTGTAAACAAACTATACTAATGGTTTCTTCAGCCACCAGTTGAAGACATTCCTGGAAGGGCTCCCATTTCTTGTTTGTTTAAGAACAGGAAAAGACTTGGGATTTGTTGACGTAAGATAAGGAAAGGAGTTAATTGTATAAATACCAATCAAGTACTTCCTTATTGCCTACTGAAGGGTGAGTAGTGGGTACCAACCAATGCCCATTCAACGCAATGGTAGCTTTCCTAAAATCAGCTTCATTTATTAAAGTCCCTCTCACCTTGTCAAGTGAGAAAAGGGTTGTAATAAGCAACCTTGGCAAATACTGGATGAGTCACGGTACTAATTCATCTGGTTCAATTGCATGAACAAAGTAGCCACCAAACAGAGTACATGTATGTACAGCCAGTAGCTGAAAATTGTTTATAATTTTTCGGAGCTGGACATCCTGGTTTTGTCCTTGGGATGTACAGTGTAGACTGGGTTTTTTTTTAGCTGCCAGTTCAGAATTGAGCCCCCTACAACTCTTTGACGCTACAAATCAATGTCAGGACTGGAGGGGTTTGGCCAGACAAAAAAAAGTCTCTTGGTTGAGAGGTCCAAGGGACTATCATTAAATCTCATCCGCTTAGGAGTAAATTCTCCTTACCCAAAGGAAAACTGGGGAAGTCTGAGTCACCCCTTCCTCAGTGGACAAGCCTAATTCCATTTCCAACCTCCCTTCTCCACCCAACCTCACCCTGCCTCCAAAACTTATATTCCTTTCTTTTTAAGATTATGTCTTGCCAAACCAGTATTGAAAACGATCGGGCTCGAATTGAGGTGAGGGGGGGGGGGGGACTTTTCTGCGAATTTTGACAAAATCCGGGGAAGTGGGATGCTGCAATTAGTCCCAGGTTTGCTTGGCATGCTGGCACATTTCGAGAGGGCGAGAGAAGCCAGGCAAATTGTCCGCCTGTGCGAGACAGCATCGGCTTTCTCTGGTCCCCTGTAGTCTGTCTGACAAGCCTCCATGAGACTGCAATGGGTCGACGGATTGAGATACAAGGAAAGGGTGGAGTTTGTTGCTGAGCATAGGTAGAGGACCAATACTAGGCTGAAAGGTTTGTCTAGTGCTCTAAACACCGAAGTGTTAATGTTCCAGGTGCTGAATTAATCGCACTTTATGATGCTCTTCTCTGAACAAACTTTCTGGGCACCTGGATTTTTTTGGGGGGGGGGGGAGGAGGGGTGGCAGATTGAGAACAGGATCTAACTTTGAGTGAACAAGTTGCAAGCGAAAATACCATTTTATGCTGAGCAAAAACTAGTCCAATCTTTGAGATTAATAAATTAAATTAAATAAAGTAAATTCAATGAGGGCCCTATTCAAAATGTTAAACCATGGTTGAAAAGATTGGGGAGTGAAATCGGGTTAGAGTAATGGTCATAACCCCCACTGGCCACCGATACCAAGCAAAAACAAGTCCGATCTTTGCGAATGTCATTCAAATGAGAGTTTACCCTATTCAACTGTACGACTAATACCGAGCATACCGGAGCAAAATCGTCCTTGGGGTTAGTCCCCATCTTTGTCCATACTCCACCGCAATAAGCAATGATTTGCTTGGGTTCCTATCTTAACCGACTATTTTTTCTCATGTCAAGCAGATTTGTCATGCATTGGCAGCTAGATGAAATTCGGCGAGGAATTCTTAAGATGTTTTTTTCTTTATTCCGGGGCGATATGGAGCCCTATGTTCACCACAATAGGACTCGAGAACACAGCAGGACACGGGCCATGATAGCTTGAATGAGTGAATTTTGGTGGGTCTTTTTTTTTTTTAACCAAGACAGCCACACACACAAAAAAAAAAACTGGCTGCACATTCCATGTGCATGTTGCCGATTGTCCAATGTTCAATCAGATGGGCACTGGCCCCTCTGCAGTGAAACGCCCTTTCAGAGTGGAGAGTAGGGGGTAGCCTTCCCCGGACTCTTTCGCAACTCTGATTGGGGGAGATTAATACGGATTACTACATTTAACTTGTCTAATGAGTAATGACAAAATGGAGCCTGAGGGCTTCTCCTGGCTATTTCCATAGGGGTGCCCCCCCCAAAAAAAAGCCGCCCCCCCCCTTAAAGGAAGGTCCTTCTAGAGTCATTCACCTGAAGTTCTTTTTATTGATGCCAAACCAGCCCTATAAGAGGTCCTGGTGGAAAGGTTTTTAATATTGATTTTTTTTTCGGGGGGGGGGGAGGGTGGGTGGGTTTTGTCATCGTCTTCAAAAACAACTTTAGTATCAAAGTGGTGGATACTGTTGCCCTATTGTCACAGACTGTGTCCAGTTGCTGGTTTTACAACCAGTCCTCAATGCAGGGATACTGCTAATAAGCTGCTAGAGCTCAAGCTAATCAATATCCCTTATCCCCCTTCTCCCATCCTCCCATCCCTCCATCCCTCCCACCTGCCAAAACATTCATCACCACTAGTCTCCTATAATTCAGTTCTCCGATCCATCCGTTCAGCCTCGCTCATTGTCATTCCACCAATGTCTTGAGAATTCAAATTTCTTAATAGAGAAAGGTCCTGCTGGGATGGAAACTTCTTGCCCTCATAATTTCTGATACTTATTTTTTTAGTCGGTGAGCAATAACATTTCTGCCATGTTACTCCCCCAACAGAAAATCAACAGGGACATTGATTTGTTATGACAATACTGTGAATATCATCCCCCCCCCCCCAACCCAATGACCCCCCCTCCCATGGTATCAAACAGGCCATCACCTGGACATCCAGATCAATAACAGTCAATGGGCAGTGGGCCGAAAACAAATCCATCCCAAATTCGGCTCTGCTTTTTCCCATGAAGGGCCTTCCAAGTTGCTGGCAAGCCCCAACATGGCTTTCAAAGACAACAAAAATGGTCCCTCTTTGTCCTTATTAAGCCAAGTTCTAGCTTTTTAGACTTTCCCCCAGACGACGAGTCTGAGACCCCCTTTGTTGCAAAAGGACAATTTCTCCCCCAATTGCAATTGTAAAATGGAGGTCAATTTAAGCTCCTGTTTCATGGGAGGGTGGAGGTTGTTGGGCACACACCTTAATTGCCTGCAGGTTTCGTAATAAAGAGACACCCAAGGGTAGCCTGGTGGATCCATTGAGCCTCTTACCGGATTACTTGCATACCCTCAAAGATTAGGTTAGGTAAAATCAATACCGCTACTTGTTCAGTCCCCTTGATAGGCCAGGAGCACCAGCCAGGAACAAGTGGGCCAGGAGCCAATAAAAACTTCACCAAGTCTCTCTCTCTCTCCCTCTATCTCCCTCCCTGTTTCGGTCTCCGTCTCCCTGTCTCTCCATCCCCCTGTCCTTGCTTCTCTCTCCCTCCCTCTCCCTCTTTCTCTCCGTCTCTCTCTCTCCCCTCCCCTCCCCATTGGAAACCAGGGATACACCAATCAACACCCTTGGCATAACCCTCAACAGTCAACAACGAATTACCTGGTTACAGTATTCAGTCATTGTTCTGACAAAGCTGAGCAATGCTGACTCAAGTCTCGCTTGCCTTTTCAGTGCCTTTGTGGGCTTGAGAAGTCTAGAATCACTGGGCTGTATGCAATGAATACAGGAAGCAATCGCACTGCTGGGGATTCTTACTTTCTTTTTCAAATCAAAAATTCCAGTGCCTGAAGTTTCCATCCTACCACTACCAGGACAGGACCTTTCTCCAAAACAGACCAAAACTATATTTCAAACAACACTCTTCCAAATAGTGCTCAGCTGCCAACCAGAATGACATGACACAACCGGCTCTTTAAAAAAAACTTGCGATCAATTGCAACACACAGAAACCATACAGCCTGTAAACACTTTTACAATGGGTTATCCATGGACAGTTGAGTTACGATTCATCGGAAGGCTTTGTGAAACCCACCTCGGGACCTTCTCAGAAGAAGGAGCCTGAGAAGCACCCGATCCTGTCCCCAGACCTTTCAAAGCAGGACCAATTAACAGCTCCAAATACTAGGTAGGCCCAGGGGTGTAACAGCATACAGGGCAAAACAGCCACCATAGATCGCAGGAGACAGTCTCCCCAAAATGTCAGAGTCACCTCTGGGGGAGAGGAAAGCCTGATACGTTTCAGGCCACTCCCTCCTGATCGTGGCCCCAGACATGGAACAGAGAACACCAGACAGCTCAGCCCATTCCTGGCAAGAACATGGGGGAGAGTATGGGCTCCAGGCTACCTATCCATGCCCGACCCAACCTTCCCTGTAGTACTCCCAACTCCCAAGTGACATCCAACACTTCACATGACCCCCGCCTTAAACATGGCCCTTTAAAAATGCTTCCTCTCTCTCAAAGACTGCCGACCATTTATTCTGTGCAATGTGGGAAAAAAGTGCACAACTTCATACAAGAGAGCTATTTAAAAATAAAATGAGGTGAGGTATTTTGTTTTTTTTCTCCTTTGAAACTCTAAAATGGAAACCTGCATTGAGGTAACTTGACACTGGACCCTCCATTGTAAAGGTGTTCATTATGCTGTTAGAACCAATTTGACTTCATACTACACACAACACATCCGAGTGGGTTGCGTCAAACAAAATCACGAGATTCCAGTGATGGCTACACCCTTGAGATTGCTCACTTTAAACTACTGCGACTTCTAGAAAGGTAGCATTTAAGGGAGTGGGGGGACACCCGCCTTGGATTTTATTGAAAGCAACTTTAGGGTGTCCAGTGCCGACAACTCCTTCCACGCTCCAGAGAGGGTTTTAGAGAAAATTGATTTCGAGTGTAAATGGGGAAGAGGTCCCGTCTGACCGGCTTGCCCTGTGAAACAAGGGCAATGGTGGTCCTGACAGCCTGGCATTGGGGACACCTTAGTAAATAAAAAGTACAGGCAAACCAGAGGACCTGGGAGGAGGGGAGGGAATTAGTACAAAATGGCCTCAGTGGACAAAGTTATGCCCTTAAGTGGGTGGAAAGTGCGGCAAAGTGACGAGCCAGGGTTCAAAATGGAATCCTCGCCTCCACTAGACTGGAAGGCACGCTGCTATACTAGACCTCCCAAAGTGAAGATGGGCATTAGGAATCAAGCGATTGAAACTTAAAGAAAGGCCTTCTGATGCACATTAGTGATGCCACCACTGAAAGAGTTTAAGCATATTATTCCTTTCTGGTGGATGCAGTGTACCTGTACACCATGACAGTTTCAAAAAGAATTGTTTAAGAGGATTTCTATGTAGATTCAGTGGGCTGAAATAATGTGTTCACCAACTCAAGTCACTCAACCATCCACAAAAAAAGGGATTATCCCATCACTGCACACTGCCTATCTGTAATGAGTGCCTGGAGTCAAGATAATTAAGGAAGAGTTTGTTTTCCTAAGTCTGCCTCCCAAAAAGAAGTGCTTCGAAGCTTTAAGATAACAAAGGTCTTTTAGAAAGAAGGAAAACTCTTTCCACATTCCTTGCAGTGGCATCCTAGGGGCCCCAGGAAGAAGAGTGGTCTATGGGTACAATGCGCGGGTCTCTGAGGGATTCGAGGGAGGATGGGAGAGAGCGAGAGGTTTTGAACATTGAGCAAGCGGACAACTGGATCAATAAGTCGTCAATATGCGTCCAATGAGACAACATAAAAGAAAGCGTCCTCCATTCCCACCCTTTCAACTTCTCAATGCCACTCTCTTAGGCAGCCCTGATGCAGTCAGAAAAATAAATGTACTGGTAGTTAAGGTGGAGTTTTAGTCCCCCATTTGATTTTATTTAATGCCCATCTGGACTGGAATGGTAAAAAAAAATTACACAGAAGAGAGATATCAGAATAGCCCACAATCCGCCCCATAATTGGATACTTAAACTGTGCTTGGACATTTCATAGTCATTTATCAGGCTTGGGCAAACTCCCCTGGGCCACTGGGTTTGAAAGGAAATTGCGGGAAATTGATCGAGGAGGGGAGGGAAGGGAGCGGGGAAGTGAGGGAGCGGGGAAGTGAGGGTAGAACAAGGGGCTGAATAAAACTCCAGGTTGCAATTCATCTCTGGAGCCGTCATGCCAACGCCTTCTGTAATGCTTGGTCTGAACTTGACCACTGGTTTATGATGATCAAAAATGGAGCATGGTGGTTCAATCAATCCAAGGTCTAGCGCCGGCATTGGAGGAGGGGGGGGGCTGAAGGTAAAAGGGGGAAATTACTAACTAGTCTCGGTTCTGACTTTGCGGCATGCAAGTCTAATGAAACCGGCAGCCGCTCAAAAAGCGATTTAAAAAAATAATGGTCCCATAAGAGGTTCCACTCCATACAAAAGTCTTTCCAACATATACCATTGTAGGTGCAGCAGACACAACCCACTAGGTAAGGGGTAGGGGATATTTTTTCAAAAGGGAAAAACCGAGAGTGAACATTTGAGGGAAAACTGTCAACTTATCTTATCTGCGACCAAAAGAGTCCCTCGAACGACTGAAATTAGCCCATTAAGGGATAAGCTTTGAGCAGAATACACAAAAAAAATTACTGAAAAGTTTGTCTGATCGTGCCGCATGTAGGCCTACAACCCCCCCCCCCCCAAAAAAGGAAAATAACAACCTTTCAAAAATCATAGGCCTACCTCCCAAAATAAAGACACAGCAGGAATGCATCCATTCAGCTTTTGAGGTAGGCAACCCCAGCAAATCGAAATGCAGAGGCGTGAAATTTGGATACATTTTTACTTGCTTTCATGCGTATCCTACCTGGGCAATTCAATCCGCCCGAGTAAACAAACTAGTTCTTTTTGTCAGGATTCTTTCTGAAAAAGAGCCTTTTTTCACCCAAAATTCACATCGTACAAGGTTGGGAAGGGGGGACTTCTCAGAGGGGAAAGAACAAAGGGCGTTATCTTAAAAAGAATTTTAAAATAACGGTCGAAAGGGGGCCTTGGGATCTACCTTGCACGCTAGCTGGAGCTGGATCAAATGCTTCCTGGGTAATTATTGCCCCAAGGACCAACAAGCATCGGATATCAACCATGGCCAATGACCCTTACAGAAACTTGGCTTTTCTCCTTTATCCGAACCACCCCCCCCCCCTTCAGACCACACAGACCAGGAGCACACAATACCCGGAAGATTTAATTTGCAACCTCTTCCTATTTTCACCCCCCCAATCAGTGTCAGTTACAGGTCCTATATTAAAACCCCCTCTCGGAAATGCTTAAGGGCACCTGGTAGTCTTACACAGAAAATAGCCCGGCCTCCCCATCTGCAAGCCCTCCCTCCTCTGCCAAAAAGGGGGGGGGAATGGCCCAATGTTGAAACAATGTTACCGAAAAGATGCCTGGAACAAACGAAGTAATACAACCCTCCCTTTTCTCATCTCAGCTAGCGGGTTTTTCTCTTCCAGAGCCTGCTGAGCAGGAACTTGATCTGTTTGTCCATAAGCACCCACCCCTGCTGCCTGATGTTTTCAGATGCTTGTTCTAAAAACATGAGTCAAGGGTAGGGCGTTATTGAGTCAGAAGGGGCTGAACAGGCCCCCCTGCATGAGTGCAACTTCTAATAAGGCTAACAAATTACTTCCTCAGTCCGTGACTGTCTGTCCTGTCTGGAAAACCTTTTTTTTTAAGGGTCTAAAGTGCGTGTCACTACAACGGTGTCAAAATTGAAAGATATGACGACTGTCTCACTTCCACGAGCCATCTGCATTAGTGCAATGTCGTTTCAAAAAGGTAGCCCAAGGAGTTTCTCTGCTAGGAATGCATGTGTGATGTGGCCATGTGGGTTTATTTTATTTGGGACATGAAGAAAAGTGAATGTCGTCTTGGAGTAGGCAAAGCAGGAGAGTAGGCAAAGGTGTAGGAGAAGGAAGAGGGGAAGGAGAAGGAAGAGGAGAAGGAAGAGGAGGAGGGGGAAGAAGAGGAGGTAGAGGGACAACCTGTTGGACGTGTGGCAAGTTGCGACTGAAACGCACATAAGGATAACTGAGACAATGGGTGCCCCTGCTCAAACCCTTGCTAAGTTGGCAGGAATAGTGACAACCCCAAAGACGCCTCAAGTCCACAGCCACCCACTTCAAGAGCGGCGGAACATTGAGCTTGCATTCCTCAATGTCACGTATAGTTAACCCTTTGGGCTATTTATGCTATGTCAAGAGCTGAGGGTTTCAGGGTTACTGCCTCATGTTGACAGATTGGGGAGAACATTGGAAGCGCATCCCAGGTTCCATGGCTCCACACACTATAGTCTCAAAACAATCCTTGTTTTTAAAAAAAAAAGGGAGACTCAAAAAAAAAGGATGGGGGAAAAAAGAGACATGCTAGCCATCGCTAAGAGACCACCCAGCCACCAGCTGAAACCAGTAGCAGGGAAGTGGTAATTAGACTCTGTAATAAGGCAATGACTATCAACCCCTGACACATACACCCTGGTGTCTTAAAAAGACTCCAGCAGTCAAGGTGGGGGATATCAAACAGCTCCTTCAGTTCAAAGGAGCCTGGGATGAATTAGCTGCAAAGACTTGCATTTCCTTAAGTCTTAACCCCTTCCAAATTGCTGCTGCACGGGTAGATATCTTTCTTATCAAGAAGCCCTTGGTCCTGTAATTCAAGTCAAACTCTTCACAACACAGCAAAGGTGCATTCGAATCACTAGGCCTAAATGGATGTTGGTCCATGAGAAAAGGTCTCTGATAAACAGCCAAGGAGCTGACCATGGAGGTTCCTTCCTCTATGCTAAGACCAATCACAGCAGCAAAAAGGTCCCCTCCCCTCCCTTGCCTGAAAAGAAGTTAATTCAACTGCTGGCAAAATATGGATTTAGCGGAGAACACAGGGAAAACCCAGGCTTCCAAGCTCACGCAAGGCTTCAAGTAGACTTCACTTTAGGGGCACTGGCTAAAAAGCCGGGTGGGTTTGGCGGCCAAGAGATACTAACTTAGGCCTCAGCTTCTCTGTCGAGGAAAAGGCCCTTCCCTGCCAAATAGGATTGACTCGACTTGGCTTCAGCAGTCAGGCAAGTTATTGACTAATTGGTCTTTAGTGGCCTGGCACAGGGAAAATATGGTCCACAGAAACCACATCCTGGTCGTCACAACTGAAGAGACATTTGGAGAACCTTTCTGGTTTCCCAGACAGAGAGACAGAGAGATAGAGAGAGAAATCGTAGATGTGTTTTCTTCAAGTTTCTGTCAAGCAAGCCTGAAGTCTTTCTCCCCTCCCTGGGAAAGGTGACCCGTGCCCTAAAGGTGGAGGGAGAAAACCATGCAAATCAAGGGGCCAAGTCACAAAGCCTCCATCTCAATCAGTCTGCATGAATGCATCTTTTCTCAGGCCTTCGGCGGCGGCGGCTTTCTCCATCCTTTTGTCTGACTAGGCCTCATCTCCTCAAACCTCCCAACAACCCCCCCCCCCCCCCTTCCCCACTCACCCCAGAAGACATACAAAAAGCCAGCCACTAAACCAACAAGTTTTGTTTCAATGATAAATCTGTCCTGCTTCTGTCTGTAGAGAAACACAGACTGAAGGTTTTTTGCCAGTTTCACCACAAAGTCTGTCTCGCCAATTCAGCACCGCATAACCAAATTCCAATCAAAGAGTAGGTTCTACTCGCCTCTACTCTCAATCATTTTGTTTCTTAAGGACATCATTGTCTCCTAAACCACACACTGCATCAACCCCACAATGAACACTGGGCCATCTTTCCCATAGTCTACAGAAGACTAATGCTTTAGGATCACTTGCAGAAACTATTTTCATTTTCACCTAAAAAGAATCCCTTGTTGGGAGCATCACCCTAGCCAAAAAGAAAGAAACAAAAGGACTAAGCGTTTATTCCACCATAATCAATCTGCTCCAAAAGCGATCTCACCTTATTATCCCACCTCCCCTTCAACCAAGGCGGGGTAAAAGAAAAGGGTTAAACATCCCGCCACATTCCTAAACTGTGCCGCATTGAACGCATTGAACTCTTTGTCCACTGACTGACTCTCACTCATCAACAAAATGTCAAACATCAAACGACACGATGACAGGGTATTGACACAAAAAGAAAAAGAGAAATGGATAAATAGGCTGAATCCCTGCAAGTGGTGACTATTCATTGTGGAATGGGGGAAACAATTGACACTCTTTACGATTTTAGCCAATGGTGCTATCCATTTTTCCCCCCTCTTTTCTTTTCTTCAGTCTTGGGGCATTCTTGTCTTTGTTCCCCTCATATCAGGGAATGAATCAATGGGAGAAAATGACTTCTTCGCGAGACAAGACTCTTCAAATCAAGGCTCCCCTTCATTCCTTCCTTTCACGGGCAGAACAAAAAAACTACCCCAACGGGACCGAGTTACCTGCGCAGCATGATCCAAACAATAGGCCTGTTTATCTCAATTGCCACTTAACGCTCAGGACATGGATGGGCCAGAAAGGTTTGGTGGGGTGGTTTGGGGTTTTTTTTTCATTCTTTTTTCGAACCATCACTTTCTAAAGTGACGAAAACGAATTTCAGCGTTCTTCCCCACCATAACTTTACGAGCCAAGATTAGGACCCCCCCGCCCATTTTCCTGCAGAATTAACCGCCCTCAATTTGAAAGGTGGGATGTGGAGGGGGGGGGGGGCTCAATAGATGTCTGACACCTTTTCGGTTGGACTGGATAAAAATGGGCGGGGGTCTCGGTGTTAATTGCTGTGAAATATGGGACTTACATGAAATCTGTGGGGAAGGAAGCAAGGGAAGGAAGAGGGGGTGGTGGGGGCTAGGGGACTCCAACTGTCTAGATCTTTTGAGGTATCCCCAGGTCCCGGCTGAATGGGACACCTGGATGTCCCAAATAGAACACACACCCCACCACGCCCCCCCCCAAAAAAAAAGATGCCCATCAGTCAGGAAAGTCTGATCTATCCTCAAAAGTTTCAAGCATTAATTTTGCTTTAAATCCCCCCCCCCCCAAAAAAAAGTACTAAAAAAAAAACCTTTAAAAAACCTAGGAGACCCCTTTACACCTGCTACCCTGCTCTACCCCCTTTCCGCCCAGGAAAAGCCAGGTTCCTGACATTTTAATGCATTCAATCTGTGTGCCAAATGGGGGCCCCTGTTTCCTGCACACACAAAAAAAGAGAGAAAAAAAATCAACCCAAAGTCTCCAAAGCTTCCTGGTTCCAGTCTCAGCCTTGGCTAGTTTCTTCTCTCTCTTTTTACATCCAACTCTGCCTCACAGTCAGAGACAACCTCATTACAGCATTAAGGATTAACTGCCAGTTGCCACTAGCATCTCCCTTTTTTCAGCTATTAAACAGTAACACACCCTGCAATCCTCCCCCTCTCTCTGTCTTCATTATTGGATTTCTACTGGTGTGGAGAGGGGGGTTACCATGGACCTTGTAAGATAATGCCAGACTTCCGCTCGCACCACCAGGTACAAATACAGCACTGTCCCACTGGTGGTGTACAGCACTGACAAAAAATAAAACTACACTTCCCCAGCCCCTGAAATGGTCACCACACACATAGGAAAACGCCCTAGACTGAAATTGTGAGGGTATTTTTTTATGATCCAATAAAGGGCCAGAATAGCCTCAGCTGGCTAGGTCACAAAAGTTTTGATTTAACAGGTCAGTACAAATAGGTCTCTCCTTTCCCCGGTGGCAGCAATCCATCTTTTGTCCATACACTTGTCATTAGTCTACCACGGTGCATCCAATTCCGCACTGAACTGACGGAGCAAGTTCCATCATGATGAATGATGAATTCACTTCTATTTCTCCCTTTTCCTGACTTCTGCTCCAGCTTCACTTTACTGGCTGATTACCCCGAATGAAGACATCATTTGGGGGTGGGAAAAAGTTCGGCGTCTAATCCCTTTTTTTCGGCCCAATTCTGGCCACAAACAAAGCCCAGCGGATCTACTGACCCGCTGCCCTCTGGATAATAGCAGAGCCCCCTCTCTAGGCCTGCTGCCAGCCTAGCCAGGAATCCCATCATTTCCGCTATTGTCTGGTTTCTCCCAAAGTCTTTCAAGACAGATCCCCCTGCTCTGACTCACACACCAACCCCCCTTCAGTCCCCCGCCGCATTGCACCTTTTCATTCCCGGCTTTTGACAGAATTAAAAAAAAAAAAAAAAAAGGAGTTTCTAAGCTTCACTCGTATCAGGTAAATCAACCATAGTTCCATCATGGTAGATACGATAGATACCCTCCAGATAGTTTACTCCCCTTAAACTCTTGATTTCCGGAGATTAAAGCCGCCAAAACGTGGCGACACCCAATCCCAAAAGTAGAACGTCTTAAAGAGACCTCACGCAATTGCAAACCATCTCCACTTCACCCATAAAAAAATCATTTCAGATTCAACCAACTGATTGGAGGCACATACACTCGGAAAATAGCTTCTCGCTAATTTTCTGAGGAATTCGCCAGTGCCCCGCTAACAACTGGAGATATTTACAGCATGCAACAGCACGCACAGGATCTGAATTGTTGACAGTCTCGTTTCACCACACCCTTAAAAAAAAAAAAAAACCTCAGAGTCCGCAACTGACCAATCCGGGTAATCCTGGCAAGGACAGGGGATGGGGGAAAGGGGGAAAGGAGAGATTTGTTCTTTGTTGTCAACCCGCTGGCAGAGATTTACTGGGGGAGGGGGGAGAGGAGGGGGGGAGAGAGCGTGCAACATCCATAACAATAGGAAGGTACGGTCGGTGTCCATCATATCAATTGAAACCAATACAAGCTGAGGCCCATTCCAGGCTGGGAGAGGGGGGGAGGTTTGGCGGTTGGCATTTCAACCACAGATTTCTTCTTTTGTCTGGCCAGGAGAGAAGAAAAGAGAGAGGAGGGGGGAAGAGAGCGATTGCTCAGCCTCAGCAAAATCCAAAACAGCTTAGCCGAGAGCCTGAGGATTATCGGCACAAGGGATGGAGGGGGGGGGGGGAGGGTAACAGGCATGCCAATAAGATGTGTCTATTTGTTTCCTAACGGGAAAGCATGATGAGCCGTATCTGTGATTTAAAAAGGAGGGAGGGGGGGGGTTTGCGGTGGAGTTGAAGAAAGCTAGCCCTGCAGCCGTGCAGGCCCACATCCTGCTTTCTTTTTGTTTTGTTTCCACAACAAGAGATGAGGCCGATTATCAAATGGCTCGGCTTTTTGCGCATCCGGAGGGGGACATGATGGTCCAATAAGTATGAAACCCTATTGCAAGCATGCAAGAAACAGCGGGCTGGGGGAGGGAAAAACAATTAAAAAAAATTCCAATGTATAATTTGAGACATTCCTCCGGCATTAAGGTTTTAGTGGAACTTGAACACAAGTAGTCTGCTTCAATGGCTGAGTTCCTTCTCACCAAGGGGGAAAAAAAAGACATCCGTTTCTCATATTCTGCAAGGCTCAGGGAGCAATCAACCTTTAAGTTATACTTAGAGAGAATTCACAAGGCTGACGTTGGGAACCAAGTTTGGTGTTCTGTGGCAAATGACTAAAAATGATCAAGTTACCCATTCGCTCGGTTAGTTTCCCCGAAAAAAGTCCAATGCGGACAGGGCTTTTGTGAACTGAGACTGGGAGACTCATAGCAAGGAACCAAACCACACACAGAGTCTGCAAATTCTCCATACCAGCTAAGAACATTATTTTGCATTGCACATTCGTTATCCACCCTGTGTGTATTTCCACTGACATGAAACGCCTTTTGTGCATGCCGAGTTGGTACAAGGATCAGGTTTTCAGGGGTTTGGGAGGGGGGGTGTCCCCAAGAACGTGAAAAGGCCCCCGACAATGGTGCTTTATTTGCTTGACTTAGATCAGGGTGGCTTATCCCTGTGACCTCTCTAGCTTACTTCTCTCTCTCCCCTTCTCCTCCCCATGGCCCTGTTCCCATAGCTCGGGATAACATTATCCCCCCAGCGCCTTAGCTGCTCAGCAGGTTTGTCTTCACAGCAGGCTCTGGAGCGACCGCAGCACTGGATTAGGCTGGCCTCCAGCCGGTCTGGGTCTGGGTTCCTGCCCCTGCATGACCCACAACAGATGAGAGGAACCCTGAGAACCCACCAGCCACCTTTTGTGCGTTGCCACGGAAACCCGCTCAACTGATTCAAGATGTCCACTGGTTTGCCATTCACAGGGCCCATTCCTAAAATGTCTTTGTCCAACCATGGTCCAACAACGCAAGAGTTGAAAGAACTCATTTTCCCACACTGACTGAAATGTCCTATGTTGTTAAGAACCCAAGAGTTACTGATATTGTAAATCCAGTGTAAAAAAAACTTGTAGGTGGAATCGTTCGACCCAATTTTGTTTTCACAAGAATTCATATAACTTTAACTATAAGTGGAACTAAGTGCCCACAGGGTGCACAGAAATCAATCTAACATTTAGATTGATTGATTGTCAATTGTCAAAACTCTGCAGGGCGTGATGTTTTCATCCTAGCAGGACCTTACAAAAAGACTGGACCTCTTGAAGATCAATCATTGAAACAACAATTCACATGTCAAGTTGACAGATGCGTATTGGAGAGAAAACATCTCTGGCTCAGCAGTTCCGATAAAAATGACTTCTCTAGAAAAAGTTTTGGACTGAACTGAGAAGGTATGGAATGACAAAGTCATGAGCAGAGCTTTCTTCTTTGTCTCCCCTCCCCCAAAGAAAATAAATTGACTAAATGATATGATTCTTTCTGTAGATGATGGGTGCATTTTCTGGTCGGCGTTAGGCTAGCTAAGGGCTACCACTATCCCATCTATTCCACTCTGGCAATGGAACAGGACCCGATATCTGAGGACCATTGTACCCAGTCAAGTATCAATAATTGATCACCTTAATCCTAGTACAGGTTTTACAATTGCCCAAGTTTCCCCTTTGTCATTGGACATCCACTTAGCTCCACCGAAACATGCAGTGCCAACAAGCCCAAGAGGGGAACGACCTCAGGCCAGGCCAGTCATCTTTGACCCCCCCCCCCCCACCCCCAATTGACCCCCAACCAAGATTTGCATAATCAAGAATCAGTTTTTCTCTGATCTCTCCAAACTGATCTATCCACAATTTAGTTGATGCTTCAACTGGCCACTGCACTATTATAACTGGTGTTGAACTGCCTACCGGTATTCAGATGGAATTGCTTTGGACAGAAACTAGAGCTCTGTGCCTCTGTGGATATAAGGGGTTACTTGTTTCCAAAAAACTCATTTACCAGTAGCCCTGCAAGTCATTCTGTCTTCTTTTTCAAGAGAAGTTTGACTGATTAACTGCTACCAGACCCTCTGTTACTGGGGGTCTCAGCAGCCTTTGAATTGCCCCCTAATTGCCTCAGCAACCACAAAACCACCATAAATTTATCTTCCCTAATCAACCAGCAGTTAAAACCAGAGCCTGCAATCTCTGAAAGCAAACCTCAGCCGACTACCAGCAGAGTCGCCGGGATTAAATCCTCTCAGTCCCTCTCCACAAAAAAACCCTGCTCAAAGTGCTCATTCACTGATTCGCAACTTCTTTTCAAAACTCCCAAACGCACACAAAAACGGTTTTAACTTTAATGCTTTCAAGCAGCTTGCCTTCCCAGTCCAATCACCCCATGACAGTTTCACAATCCTCCAGTCCCCACACATGGCATCCATTCCCCTGACCCTCAAAGACTTTGTTTGCAGAGGCCTGCAGAGACATAAAAGTCACACATAACAGGTCGTAAAATAAAAAACAGGACTCCTCCTTTCTCCCAGGACACCCACCCCCATTTCATGTCACAGCCACAACCATAGCCATACCCTCACAAATGAAAAACTCTTTCGAGTATGTGGCAGTGCCTTAAAAATAGAACAGTTCACAATGGTTTTTCAACTGTATTAGCTTTTCAAGTCTGCTCACACACAGGATGTTAACTTGAATGAACTAAAAACCCAGGCCCTCCAAGTGTTCTTTTATGACTTGTCAAGATCCCCGTTTCATAAATTTCTGTCCTACATTTCACAGAGAGCAGTGGAGTTTCGGTTCACATGAAAAAGTGCCGCGAGATAAAAACCAGGCTGGTCTTTAACAAGCTTCTGTTTAGTCTGGTGCACGAAGGAGACAATAATTCAGCACAATGTCCAGGGTTTCCTGTTGAAGACTGCCTGCACATGCATACATGTACATGTACATGTACTGTCACCAAGATCCATCAACATTACCACAGCTGCCTCTTCAGACTCAACGAATGAACGGCTCTCTGGATCACACACCAGCAACAGATGGTGGGAAGGCAACACAAAGGAAGCTGACAGACGAAAGTTGTAATGAGACAGTGAGTAAGCCTTGGCTCATCGGGACAGCCTCATCTTCAAACAGCAAACTGTCAAGTCATTTCTATGGCCAACTCGCCACAAAAAGCTGAAAAAGGGATACATTTTCTTGATCGAAAAGTCATTTCAAAATGACTTCAGTCTATGCAGGGTAGTGCCTTTTCCATTTTGGTCATTTTGTGTCAGTGAAGCAGTTTCATTCGACTTTTTGAAATGAAATGTGGCTATCCCTCATGCCATACACAGAACATTCAACAACAAGACCTGAATTTAACGAGTAGGGGTGACTAGCCCTAACCTTCGAAAGGCATCAGGCAGAAACCTCTGTCCCAGTTGATGGCTAGGAAGCAGGCAAGGAGATGGCCAACTCCTGGATGTCTGCAATGAGTGGGATTGGAACCTGGGTCCTTGTGGTGAGGGCATGTCTGTGACTCCCAACAAAACACATTAGCCCCTACCAAGCTAAGCACTTAGTAAAAATCGAAGGCCATAACCATAAAATACAAAACCAAAGCAAACTGAAAAAAAAGCCCCAAAAACAATGCTGACAGTATCAAGATAGACCCAGACAATCCAGACATCTACGCCAACAGTTGCTTTCTTCCGATTGATTTATGGTCAGGGAAAGGATTAGCCTACTGGAAAGGACCTGACTAAATATTTTCTGGCCTGAAGGGTGATGCAAACCCGCAATCATGGGACCACTTTCGGCAACTTGAATGGTTCAGTTATCTGTGCTCTATTATTTTTCTTCCCCCCCCCCTCTCCTCCCCTCATCTCCCTCCCTTCCCTCCCTCAAAGAGAGGACAAAAATATCTACCAGATCATCTCCTCTCTGGAAAAACAGCCCAAGAGAGTCTGGAGATAACAAGGTCAGGTATTGTGTGGTCCTGTCTGGAGACCATGGAGTGGAGGGGGAGGGGGAGGAAGAAGGGAGGGAAGGGTTTGGTGGTGCCTGGGAAAGTCTGGCTAAAAAAGCTGACCATTCCAGAAAGAAAAGGAAGGGGTTGAAAGGTCATCCCAAAATGTCCCCAGGGTCTGCCCGCTCCATTGGAGCTCTCTGCTCCTTTATCCAAGCCATTTCGGTTAAAATCCCTCGAGAGTGAATTCTTGTCTTTCCAAGGACTATCCCAACATGTTCCCTCCCAAAAAGATAAGCAAAACATCCCAGTCTCTCTAATTTCATCACCTCTGATTTAATTATGATTGTGGTGGGGTTTCATGGCTTGTGTAGTGCTAGGATTAAGGAAATTGACATCTTAGAAATCTCCTTGCCTGTTAAATTGGTTTTCCTTAAAAAGAGAGAGATGGAGAATCTTCAAGGCTAAAAATAACTTCTACCCGTCAAGGCATCACTTGACACCACATGGTACAGAGAGGATGTCCGCACATTACTCTTTTCCCATCCTGGAAAGTAAATACCGATTTTTTTTTTTTTATCATCACAAAACTAAAATGACTAAGAAAATTAGCACCATGACAGCTGGCATGCCGTCCAAATGTGTTTACGTCTAACCGGGCCACTGTTTATCAAATAGAGTTATTTGTTTTGGGAAGATTCACTTTTCTGGGATGCCTTGCTGTCTTGGCCAAACAAGCCATCTTAGACACGAGTGAAAATCTTTGGCAAAGGTTTGTAGAACCTTGGGCATGTGTCTTTTCTCTCACCTGACCTTTTTTTCAGGATGCAACATGGCTGGGGAAAAGGTTTATGCACAGAGCTCTGATTTGCGAGTGTGGTGTTTGTAACGACCAATTGGGAGGAAGGTCTCCATTAGGAAACCATCCCACAATTTGAAGAATGGGGGGTCACAAAGTTCACCAATACTTCCAAATGAACTTCATCCTTGCCACTCCCAACCTCTGTCCCTCCCTCCTTCCTCCAGCACACCCTTGATTATACCTAACCTGCTATAATTTACCACAAACCTCAACCTTTAAGTGGTGTATTGGAGTATATGAGCACAGGTATTCGCTCAAGTGTCAATACGAGTACTTGGCCAGTACAACTACAAGTACAAGTAGAGTACAAGTACAAGTACATTTTACCTGTCAGGCTGTCAGTGTCTATACAAAATGTACTTGATTTTGAGTTTTACAAATTACAACCCTATACTCGCCTTTGCATTTCAAAAAGTTTTGCTAAAGCTACAACAATCTACTGGTTGTATTCATCGCCATATGAAATACAATGATGGGACAATGTTCCATTCCCCTGTAAAACCTTTGAATCGGTCTTGTGCCTAGGGTTTAATGAGTTTGCTTAAGATATGCTTGTATTTTTTGGGGGAGAGCTTTTCTATTCTAAGCAACTGGTTTTTATTGGTTATCATCACAGGTGCCTGGGTACTTTTGATAAGGCAGCTTTTGAAAACCCCATCCCTCCATGACACCAATGTTTGCAGTTACCCGGTTCCTGCATAGCCAAACAATCGTTAAGGCCGTAAAAAAAAAAATCCAGACAAACGGGGCAATAGTTTTCAAACTGTTCAAAGCTTTTCAATTTTTGTTAACAAGGGGCAAGTTTTTTTCTTTTTTGGTCACAGGGAAGCTTGTGTTTGTTCAAGTCTGGAGCAAATGGCGTAACTGTTAGGTATCTGGTAGTGGTACTTACAGCCAAATTCAAGGGAGGGGGCAAAGTGTTGCTTGAACCTTATCTTGAGTTTCGTTTGCAAGAGGGGAGGCCGCCCACTTCAAAGCAAATGGCTTGGGGTTGCACCAGTTATCTGTCATAATCTTCCCACCATTAAAACTCATTTGTAACGCTTGCTGTGCTGTACCTTATCAGGCAAAAGATCCCTGACCAGCCAGCTCAAGGTTTGTGGCTCAATTTTGACCAGGTAAATAGGTCATTCAGAATTCAATCAGTAAAATATGAAGATTCTGGATTCTCTCAACAATTCTGAAATGGATTGAACACGGTATTAATTTTAAGACACTGTCTTCTTACTTTTGGATTAGACTGGATGGTTTGCATGGAGGAAGTACCAGGTGAAAGGTTTGCGGTGACACCATGTCCTACTTTCTTTAGGCCTATACGACCTGACCTATCTGAAAAGCCTACTCATCTCAAACAGGCATCCATCCTATCACTTCAAGGGTGGGGTGCACTGAAGAGAAAATAGCCCATTAACTAGTGACCAGCCGCAGATCCTGTGTTCGTTATGGAGGAGGGGGGGAGGAAGATGGTGAAGGGCAGAGCGACAGGGTATGGGGAGGGGGAGAGGGAACAACCACTTGTTTCTGAGTCATCTTCAAGGTTTGTCAGGTGTGGAATGAGATGTCTTTCCTTGGATGTCTAGACAGGATCTCTTCATGGTTAAAAAAGCATGTCTGAGCATACTACAGCATAGCTTCTTTTTTTTAAAAGACAAATAACAACTACAAGAAATTCAGTGGAGCACATTCGTGGCTCAACCTGATACAGAAAGTGCTCATCTGTTAATGTTCAGGGCCTGAAGGTTCAATCCTAGAAGGGCCCTTTCACTTTTGGGGAATCAGTTTAGTCTCATCTCCCGCCACATCTCCTGACTGCAAATGGTGCATTTCTGATGGCATAGAATGATAACATCCCCCATAGTGACCCTCCACCTTGTCTCAACTCTCCCCTACACCCCCTTATCGAGCACGGATTTTCTCAACTCTGCATAATACCTTGTGCTTAATCAGCTTGTGTACACTGATGATGCTGTAATTACGGACAGGATTTGGATCTGCGGCTTGGATCTGTTTGTTTGGCGGGGGACCAGTGAACAAATCATAAAACTGGTTCTCCCCAACATGAAGGCCACTTTCAGCCCCTGCAGCAAACCCATTCAGCTCTGTTGCTACCGACTTATCGTGCACCTGAGAGAACAAATCATTCCTTGATGAGAATTCTCAAGTAATTTGAGAAAAAAGAACCCCAAAACATGGGGTTGCGGGCTTGGGGATTTGTGAATTAGTTTTTCTCTTAGTTTTTGCTGTGACGGCATGGGAGTTGTGGTGTTTTGCCCCGTCTGCATTGGCGCTTTTTTTGGCTTGTTGGTCGAGATTGGACCCTCTGCCAAAGTTTGGGGTTGCGGGCTTGGGGATTTGAGAATTAGTTCACGTTTTTCACTCAGTTTGTGCTGTGCCGGCATGGGAGTTGTGGGTTGTTGTTTTTTTGCCCCATCTGTTGCATTGGTGCTTTTTTTTTGGGACCCTCTGCGGTTCCAACCCAGTGTGGGAGGAGAGCAGGCTGTGTCTATGAAAACAAGGAATGGGGAGACCAAACTGAAGGGAATTGACCAGGTAACTAACTGCAGGCCAAACATTAGGGCTGGCCGCTATAGGAGGCCGGCCGCATTTGTCCAGCTGATCCAGACTCCAGACACTTGGGGAAACCCTCCTTCAGTACACTACTACTAGCGGCCAGATTTGGCATTGGAAAAAAAAAGTTGGAGAACCCTGTAGCTTTCCAACATAAAAAAAGTACACTGCTTGCTGCCAGAAGGCATAACTGAGTAAACAGACACTTAATTAGTCAGTTGGGACCAAATAAAGGTTGTATGTAGCCAAAACAGACAACTCCAGAGGAAGTTATAGATGATCTCAAATGGTTTCAAGTGACCGAGATAAACTCTAATATACTGCATTGGTGGGAGAAGATCGCAAAACATACCAGGAAAGCTGCATAGCATGTGCATGGGTGTTGAGTTTATGAACTTTATATGTTCGCACTGTATGTAACGAAGACATACAAGAGGCAGGATTTCCTGATTGATAGGTGGCGAAACAAGTGGCCACCCACCATCAGGGGAGTCCAGCACTCCAGACTGACTTCATTACCCCCAAAGACCATGAGAATGTGCCCCCAGACTCATGAACACTCCAAAGGGCCTCCCCAGGACACTTGAGAAAATGCTGCAAGAATACAACACTTCCTACCAGCACAGCTGACATGCATTAAGTCTCTTTCTTTTTTAGGACAGGAGGGGGAGGGGGATGAGGGATGAGGGGGGGGGGGGGGGTCGTCTAGGAGGCTGGGACTGGAAGTAATTCTCAATCGCATGTTTTAACCTTGGTCACCCTGGGACCATTCCTAGCTCCATTGCTCAGACTAAACCCCAAAGCCTCTCCCAACATTCTGGGCCAAGCTTTCCTTCAATTAAGGACACCCTAATGACTATGAGCTCCCCTGTCAGTATTACACATAAACAAAACCAAAACCTCCATTAAAAGCAGTGGAAGAGGAGGAGGGGTGGGGGGGGGGTTACCAGACAAGCCAGCCTTCCCACCCAACATTTCTATGAACATTGAATCTACAAATTGGCTTAGCTTTTTAAAAGGAAATGCCAGATATCCTTCCATGAATTGTGAGGGTGGGGCACTTCAGAATACAATCATCTGGGTTAAGTCAACTCCCCCGAAAGCAGATGTTAATGCATGCCTTCAGACGACCATGTTTGAAGGTGAATTGTCAGATTTCAAGTCCAAACGGTTCTCGTTGGGCGAACATTTTTTTGGCAAATCAACCTCGTTTGATCAGCTTATGCAGACAGCATAATACCCCCAGTAATTATTATTATTAGGTCCACCACAATATTGAATGGGATTTCAAGAGCCACATTTGCACAGGGTTCGGACCGTGGTTGGGCTCATTTTGCAAAATAAACTCCCAGGGTAGGCTTTCAACCCTGAAAAGCTGAACAAAGCCACCTATTGTTTCCACATTACTGCCCTGATGTAATTCAATTTGTCACTGTCTGGATTCTGGGCCACTTTTTTTATATTAAACAGGTGCTTGGGTTAAATGAGGCGCCAAGGCCTGCATTTCCAAACTGTCTCTGAATTTGCCCTCAAACCCAAATGCCCCCCCCCCAAACTCTCTTCACCCAACCCAGACAGACACTCCACTCCTTACCTGAAACTGAATAGAAGAGATAAAAATCCCTCAAAGTCGAAGAGAGAGAGAGAGAGACTGAAATCTCAATAAAAAAACCCACCCATAAAGACTTCTCTTCAGAAGACAGAATCGTGTCCCCACTTACTAAGGTAAGTATGTATGAAATTTCGTTTTACGGATCCAGTTAACTGAAGCTCCATTTCGTTTTAACGGATCCTGTTAACTAATAGAGAATCGCCATTGCAGGCATAAGGATTACTCTATTCTAAGAGAGAGATCTGATTTCCCTGGGTTGGGGACAATCAATCCACAATCTGTTGACTCTCAAACTAAACATGAGGGTGGGAGGGGAGGACACTACAGGAACATGCAACTAACCCCCTGAGAAACTGATTGTGTTGGGGGGGGGGCAATGTGGGAGTAATCTCACGTTTCCCCCAAAGGAGGTCTCCACTTCAACTGCCCAATCTCAACTTAATTGTTCATAAATCCACAAGGGAATAAGGTGTGATTTCCAGAGGTAATGTTTACAGAGAGAGAGAGGTGATTGAGTGGGGGACACTTGTCTGGGAGTTTTGTTCCATCCCTGTCTGTGATTTGCCCTATAGAGTTACTGCCCGTGCAGACGAACAGATTAAACAAGTGTAAAATAAGGCCAGAACTACAAACTTGTGAATCAACAAAACAGTGGAACGCTTTGGATACTGATTCGCGGAAACATGGTGTCAAAATGGTTTTTCTCTTTCTGCCCGACTGATACCCGACTGATGTCTGAGAGAGATCTAAGGTCGGAGCTCATGTCTGCTGCAATGTCAGAATGTTTTTTGTTGGGGGTTGGGCCATGTTGTCTCGCGCAAGTGTGACTCAGAATCACTGGAGTCAGTCAGGGAAAGGGATGCGAGACAGACACTTAAAAATAGCTACTCTCTGAGGCTTCATCCTAACCCCCCCCCCCCAAAAAAAAGGAGCCAACTGGGATCCCCCTAACCCTACACCTTTCCCACCCAGTCTATCAACAGCTAACATGGAGAAGCAGAACATTATCTTATCTAATGTCTTGGTGCAGACACGGGATGTTATCCTTGAAGAATGATTTTAATAAGCAGATGCCGAGAGCATCCAATTGCAGTTTCCGCATACCGGTAGCTACAAACCAAGGCCTCCAATCCCACTTCCAAGTGCCTCTTTACCTCTCAGTCATACTTCAAAATACCATCTTTCCCCCGCTCTCCAAAACCTCACCCCACTGGCCAATGAGTAAATATCGAGCCTAGGGGAGAAAGTAAGCCCTGCACAGATTTTCAAGGTGTTTCATTTCTCCAGGTGTGAAGTTGTCTTGCAGTCTGGTATTTTTGAGGAAGGAAAGTCCTAAACCAAACACCACTGTCTGGAAGAGGTACAACAGCCACAAAAAATGCCCCTAGCCTACCCACACCTACTTGAAATTTTGCTCTCAGTAAACTCCCTCCTGTCTATTGCCCTGTCCTCAACTATGCAAGGACAGTCCCTGATTCCTGATTCTTCAAGTCGAGCATATAACTTTCTCCCTTGTTTACCCCTTTACCCTCTCTCCCTCCTCACCACACCTCGGTCTCAAAAGAGGGGGGGGGGGAGAAAGAGGACCTCTTCTCATTGACACAATCAGATGCCTGCCAATAAAGATTTCACATAGCAAGAAACCCCCCTTTTTTCTTATTTATCTCGCCAACAAAAGGGCGGCGAAGCCAAAAGCAATAGTGTTAATAAAGTCACCCTGGAGTGTAAAAGAGAGCGGGGAAAGAGGGTTAAACCAAGACGATGGGTCCAGGATGGGGTCTTCTTGAAAAGGGCTGGCGGGAACAAAGGCTCTGTTTGGAGTCATCGTCCTCCCCCAATAAAAAAAAAAATCTGAAGAGACAGGGGGGGGGGTAGATGGCTGCATTTGAATATGCCCCAGCAAGCCCCAAATAGACTGAGGCATTAAAAAAAAAACTTTAAAAATTTCAATAAACAAGCTGTTGATCATCAATTTGGCAGCGCTCTGAGCTATTTGACTTGGCTTCTGTCTCCCTCCAAACTCTCGCCTGTCCTATTTACTTATTTGGCCAAGACTAGGCTAAGTCCAAATTACTATTTGTTCACAAACCCGTTCCCAGCAACCATTCAGGGTCCAATCTGGCATCTTAAAGGTTTACTTTCAAAAGAATATTCTCCCCCCCCCCCTCCGCTCGTGCCCGGCCCACCTCGCCTCCACACAATTCCCTTTTGAAACAAATCAGATAGATTGCCGGAGACGTGTCCAAATATTTGCCCATTCACGCACGGACAGCGATGTCCTATTTGGTCATTTTCCTTGGGGTGAAGTGTTTTTAATGTGCTCTGAAAAGCGTGAAGTCTTTCTGGCGGCAGATGAAGAGTCTCACTTCAAGGATAAGATTGCCAGCTATAAGAATGGGTGCACACACACACAAAATTGAAAATGCCGACGTCTTGACTTGCTAGCAACAACGTACAATACGTTGATCAGACACAGTACAGCCTAGACAGTCCACTTAAGGATACTTGTCTGTCTGCACCTTTGTTTTCCAAAAATAAAACCAGCCCAGGCCCCAGACCTCACGAGTCAAGACCCTTCATTTTCCCTCCTTCATTTTCTAGCAACCGCCCGCCAATCTCAGCCTAGCTCTCTATTCCTTTGAGGCCCACCGTTTGCTGCATTGCACAAATTTAAGACCGTGATTCATATCCACCCTTAAACTCTCCCACTTCCTGAGCTACGAGCCCCCCTCCCCCCAAAAAAGCAAGCATGCTTCATGAGCAGGAGAAATTCGCCATAGAAAGCACCTGTAACGTTGTGTACATTCTGACAACCTACTCAGAGTTTATACTTCTTGTAAGTCAAAGGCTCTGTCAACTGGAATGAAACTTGGTTATAAAAATTCTCTGAGGAAGTATGAGTTGTTTTTTTACTCAGTTCCTTGATGCAGCCTAACTCGATTGATGCTGCTATCTTGTTTTTCCCCAAACGCGGAAGGGGGCTTGTCTGTCATTTGCCTGGGTCACAACTTTGTCACAGCACGGCTGTCAATCGGCACAACATTGCCAGAGAGAAAGGGAGAGAGAGAGTTCATGAGATGTTCAAGGAAGTAGACAATTTAGACCAGGAGGGATGTGTAAATACCCGACAGATGTGAAGATGGATCAAAGGATCCTAGCTGGAGAGGTCCCACATTTTCCCAACTTTCTAGCTTGTAAGATGAGAAGTGGCCAGTCAATCAGGAGCCGATAGGACCAGGTAAAGATCTGCTTGTCAACTGGCACGACTCTCAAAGCTTCATGGATTCAAGACGACTTTGGCCAAAAAGGCGGCAGCGGGCCCCTCCCTGAATCTTGAGAAGCCGAAGCCCATCAGAGCAGGATGGGCCTACTAGACATGTACAACGGGACCTTACCCCTGCGCTCCCCTCCTCCTCCACTCTACCCATCACCCCTCCAATTTTTTTTTCAACCAGAACAACTCTCTCCGGAGATGACACAGGACCGCCATCTGCGATCCGGTTTCAACTCCATGCCAGGTTTCGTTTCCGCATTGCTCAGGTCTCTTCTCTCTCACTCGCTCTTGCCCTCGCCTGTCCAATCCTCATCCCCTCCCCCTGCATCAGTTAGTCACAACCAGCCATCTGCGTGCATTTACTCCCAAATGTGCGCCTCATGCCATCAGCTACAGTGACGACAGCTTCCTGCACGACAAACTACGGAACAACTGACTACACAAGAAAGCTCAGACGCCCCAACCCCACCCGCGCGCGCCCCAACCTCTTATAAAAAAGGTGCCACCGAAGCATGTGTTGATGGGCACCGCTGACAGGCATCTCAAAGCCTCTCTGTAAATGCAATCCAAACGCACCTGATATAACACGGCCCCCGTTTGGGACACTTCAACGGATCCAGCAACTAGGGCTACCAATGCCGCAACAGAACAAAAATGCAAATCGACAGGGGAAAAAAAAAGGCGAAGAGAAGATTTCTTGCATGAGCGAGTGGAATGGGGTCTTAATGAACTGACCACATGGGCACATTTCAACTGAGCCACCCAGGCATGCATCATAGGGGAGGCAGGGAGGTGGAGAAGGCAAAATGCCTTCCACAGATCCTTTCATTTCATATTCAGCTTCTGTCAGGTAATGAGGTACACAGGAGCTAATTACAAGCTTCTCAACAGCTCTGACCACTGATGCCATGTTATAATTAGCCACACTGAGGGACTGAAGGAGTTTTGTTTGGGGGGGGGGGAAGCCTCATTAGGCTCATTGATTCTTACCCTCCCCCTGAGTCTTTCAATTTCAAACCCCCCTCCACCCCCCCTCCCCAAAAAGGGAAACTTTTCTCACACCGAGGTGTTGGAAACTGTTCAGGCATCCCATTCCCCACTTCTGCTGACCACCGCTTTTTATCCACTAGCACAGGCCAACCACTTGAGTAAAACCACAGAACCTACTTCACACAGTTATCAGGACTGTGCTTGCACAAAGCCCCTTCCCAAAAGCCCATCCCATTGTTCCCAAGGGCCACTTCAACACCTCTCACAATACCCTAAATGTCGGCGGCCCTCTTCTTTGTTTCCCAGCATCTCGCTGCCAAATCTCTAAGACCCTAGAGGGAGCCCTTTTTTTTCTTAAACCCCCCAAACCCAAAATAATAGTCCCACTCTCTTCTAGTTGGTGCCATGAAAACTGGTTGGCGGGCAACCACTCGTAAAGATTTACTTCTCAAAGATTTGCCGAACGTTGAGTCTAACTCCTTTTTGCTTGAAGCTCTTAATGCTCTCAAGATTTCATAGAAATGGCAGCGTTTATGCGGCACTTGAACACAGCGGGGGAAGCTTTACTTTTGGTGCTTCTCAATGACTTTTACTCCATCACACCCTAACTCCAAATGGCTGATAATCAGGGCTCACAACTCCAGAAGATGTAACTGTAGAAGTACACACACAATCACGACTCCACTCAATATTGACGCAATCACAAATTCTAACCCCAAAGCACCCTCCTTTGCTCCCTCTATCTCTCTGGGCAAAAATCACTACACTCTCCTGTCAACTTCACCTCGGGTCATTGCCACACACACTCCAGCCAGACAGCTCCATAAATCAAAGGGCCAGAGACCCCAAGACTGAAAGACACCATCTACAGTCAGTTTATTCTCAGAAAAACTCGCCCATCGCCCCCAAAAAAACTGAATGGGCTGTACTGTTGTGTTGTATACAGGGAAACACATGTCTAACATACACACATTACCACACACTGGGGAGAATAATAATCACTAGGGGAAAAGGTCGAGGTCACTACAGGGATGCACTTTGACCTTGGGGGATGGGGGAGAGGGGGTTTGAGGGAAGGGAGGGAGGACCAATGGACCATGCCACCTACCTGGGTCACGGACGTTGACAAAGAAGATGTCACTCGTAGCATTGGTGTTCGGGTTGACCACGTACTGAATACGCATGTTGTCAATGTCATCTACAGAAACGACAAAGAAAATGAATGAAAAAATTCTGGTTAAAAACAAACTATAGTGTAAACTCGTCTGCCAAGTCTGAGGAACATGGGAACCAATTTAGACCAAAAATGGACCAATGAATGAAAAAGGTCCACAATGGTTTCCTTGGTCATTAGCACAAACAAACTGGAGATTCAGTTACCATGGTGACTAGTGCATTCATTTTAGATGACTGGAGTTTTATATTTTAAAAAAAATTGAATCACTTTTACAACACTACTTCTACAAGATGAAGTAATGTGAATGCATAATTTTTTGAATAAGGAAGAGTTTATTTCAATAATACTAAAAATCCATATCCTATCACTTTGCCAACTATAAGCTACATCTCAAAAAGGTTACATTTCCATGGATTGATATTACTTTGCTTCAAATGGCACAACAAATTATTTGATTGGAAAGTCTTGAGTCACGAAAGGGCAATTTTCTAAAGTGAGAAAATTGCATTTGTATCATTTAGGAGAATTAAGTTAAAAAGTGCATAAAATATTTTTTTTTTCCAGAATGATAAGTAATAATGTAATGTTTTCTCAATGTACTGGGGGAGGGAATCATCGCGATCCTAAGGGTGAGTTTGGCAAGAAGCCAGACACTAGACAGAGTTCCCCCCGGTCTACATGTTGTGCTCCAGAGCTCATCACTATGCCAACAAAGAAGGTGAGCAAGTCCGGGCAAGCAAACAGTGACGTCATTCCTTCTGTCGAGGATACCAACACATTGCCACCCCCCCCCCCCCCCCGAGCAAGCCACTCGAACCTCGTCCTGAAAGAGATTGTTTGAACACCAGCTTTGCTCATTCCGACCAGTAAAATGCCCCAGACCGCAGAGCACATGGGTACCTTTAAATGTACAACTACAGCCAACCCTCCATCTCCATCTGCCCTCCCCTCCCCCCCCCAAAAAAAATCAATCTAATCTGGTAAAACCGCTTTGCTTTATGATCAATATAACGTCAGAGGCAGTGTGTTCTGTTAATCGGCCCATCAAACAGAAACTCCAGTTTGTTTAGTTTGCCGGTGGTAACAGCATCACAGAATGCCAGTATTACCGAACAGAAATAGAGTCTTCGTATGCTCAAAGTTTTAAACTCACAAAGACTGTCCTTTTTTTCTTTCCATTTTTTTTTACAGAGAGTGAGCGAAAAAAAAATCAGATTCACTACAACGTTACGCCACTCGTACCCCAACTTTCGGAAAAATCAGACAGAAAATTCCTTGCTATTCAAACGGCTAATGGAAGCTGGATTGTTGCAAAAATGTGTGGGAGTATTTTTGACGAACTTTCTCATTTAAACCTTTTCCTGTGACCAATTTTTTTTTTTTTCAGATCCACATACAGTTCAGCTTCACAGGTACTTTGGCCATCTTTTTGAAGGTTCCCTCCCTTGGATCCTGAAACAATGTCATTGTTTCCATCCTTCCCAAGACAGGGACAATAAATATCCTTGGGATATAATTTGTGTGAAGCAGACCAACTCAAAACCGCAAACTCTGGGGTTGGCCTTTGTATATATGTGGATACCTTGTTTATAAAAAGAGAGAGAGAGAGAGAGAGAGAGAGAGAGAAAGAAAGACAGACATGGAATAACAAACATAATATTCGCCCCCACAGATTTTTATGGCTGGTGTGGAATGGATAAATATCAGAGGTAATTTTGGTTGCTGTCAGGTTGGTTTTTTTTAAAGAAAGCTGTAGTTTGGCCTAGAGACTTCAGGCAAGGAAATAAGAAACAGAGGGACAAGGCTACAGTCTTGGCAAGTATACAGTAAATCAGGCTCTCTCTCTGGAAAAAGGTCAAATGCCAAAGCAGAAGAAATGAGAAACATCCCCTCACGAACCCCAAATGGGGGTCATTAGAGTGTCATCACAGACACCTAAATCTTAAACCAGAGAAGTTATATAGACATCAACTGTCAGAATTCACTCCAATTTAAAGTGCCCACTTGATTATTGGGTTTTTTTTTCTCCTGTGATGGAACTAACTTCCACAGTTCCTGTTTCCAACTTGCCCCCCACAAATCTTCCTAGAATTTTTTTTTGGGGGGTGGGAACAGGTGTTTTGGTTATCCCAAAGGAGGGGGGGGGGGCTATTTTAAGATGACAACCCCTTCAAGCATAGCTCAAAGCAGAGACAGGCACAAGAATTCACACCAACTTGGCAAACTCCCCCCCCCAAAAAAAAAAAATGGCAGTTCTTCCGCTCTGAATACATCACTGGTTCACTAGTTTTCCCTTCTTTCATCAAAATCCCTTCTCCATTTAGAATATAAACAAACTACCAACAATGATATGGTACTGGGGGCATCTCTTTCTAACCCTTCCATTTCCTTCCTGGGTTGCCAGACCTAAGGGGCTGAAAACAAACAGACAACCCAAACAATTGATGGGGGGGGGGCTGGTTGACCAGACAGCTTGTTTGCACCCACATGCTCCACTAGTAGGCCCCATAGCGAAGAAAAAACCCAACTTTTTCACAAGCTCCTCCAAAAGAAGAAGAAAAAAAATGGAGAAAAGAAAATCATTCACACCAATGCTTCCTGTCAGTAATAATCAATTTGGGGGCCTGAGTCTAGTCGCCCAATAAGGGCCCTCCAGTCAAAACAGTCCCAGGCATTTCTGAAGAAAACAAACTGCCTTGTTCTCTCCCTCTCTCTCTCTCTCTCTAGTCTCTTCCACTTGGCAAATTGGCAATAATGGTAAGGGTTGCTTGTTAGCCAGCAAACCAAGTAAAATGTCCAGTTTTCCCTCAAGACTTCAGGGTTTCTTTTCCCCAGGGTATCCCATTGCCAGTGCACCTTCTTTATCACCACCCACCAAAGACATTTAATCACCCCCCCCCCACACACACACACACACACACACAAATGGTCTAAGCTAATTAACCATGACAAATTGACCAAGAAAAAAAAAGAACAACCTTCCCCCAACTGTTCTCCTGGACAAGGTTCCCACTCTGCACAAGCAATTGGGCAGAAAACAACCGGGTTTCCGGGCAAGAAGTTCTTCTTGACTTGAGGGGGTTCCAGAAAGGAAACTCAACCTCCTTCCTTGGTTACCAAATGCCCCATTGTTTATAACCCACAGCAGGTTTTTCCCCAATACTCTCGCTGAACAAGCCTAAACAAACAAACTGTGAGTCATACAGTTTTTACCTTTTGAACTAACAAAAACCCACCCCCCCCAAATAAAAAAAAAACCTTTTTGAATTATTGATATGTTGTGAGGGAAAACATAAGGTTCGTATTTTCAAAAGGTTCTTATTTGGGAAAATTAAGTTGTGGGCTTGTTTACTGAAGAAAATTAAGGCAAAACAGGCTCTTTAGAACTACCACTACCAGTTACCATAGAAACTTTCCCCAAATAACCTTGGACTACTGAAAAGAGATAACCGATTCGAGTTTGGGACATGTGTAATATGAAAACATTAAACAAAATCAAACATGTGCTCATCTTGGATGACAAAACTTGAAGGGGGTTGATGACCTGGTATAATGACAAAAATTACCCAAAACTTCAAATTACGACAGGGGAAGAGGTGGGGCAAAGGGAAACAAACTCCCAAACTTTTGTCACAAACCCCCTCCCCGGGAGGCTGAGGGACGACGTGACATATCCCCAACTGAGCTCAGGAGAGAAAAGGCCCCCATTGTTGCCCCAGTGACATGGATGGCCGGTCAGTCCGACAAAGGCTTCATTCAAACATCCACCTCCAACCCCTGAAAAATATATATAATAATGGCCACAAAATACACCCATTCAAATTTCACCCCCCAACAAATCTATTAAGGGTTCTGGTCATGATGCCATAATGCACTGAGCCTCTGTTAATAAAAAGGTGGGGGTAAAAACGTGCAGTGTTATTTCGGAAAAAAATTATTTGGGGGGGTCAAAACTGTTTCTAATCAAATATATGGGACACTGTTCTCAGGAAAAAAATGTCCCTAAAATGTCCCCTGAAATGTCAATTATGAAAGCTCAAACTTTCAGGGACTGTTTGCAGACCAAAATACTTGGGTCTTATTACCTTGCCCGTGTACAATGGCACTCTCTTTGAAATGGATTGCAGAAAATTGACTGGTATACTTTGGCTCTTTCGGGCTATAGTCCTGGCCTAGCACTGGTCCTCTCTCAAGGTCTTTCCAATTGATGTTTCCAGCTCTAATCCTTTTGGGCCCCTTCCAGTTACATAATTAGACAATTCTAAGGGATCTGAATGGGGAGTGCCCAAATTGCTGATCTTATCTAAACAAAAAATATCTCTCCAAGGTTCCAAAGAAAATTGGAACAGCTGAAACTCGGCAAGACTCCAGAATAGGGAGGGAAAAAGCAAATCTAATGCTAAAAACTAGCTGATATTTGCACTGTTGTAGACTCCATTTAAAAAAAAATGGCTCCCACAAAAGGCTATCCACTTTGAATTGCACTCACTCACCCTTGAAGGCGGGAGTTAACAGTTTTCAATTTTCTTCATCCAGCACTATAAATTCTTCATCCACCTTTCAGCATAGTGATAAAAAAAAATGCCAGCACCTCCAATGCCTATTTCTTTTGCCTCGGAACTTTATATCAAATCACATTGTCAGCTGTCAAATGTTTACTGGGCGAGAAGGATTCCGTTTGCCTGTTGCCTGTTGCCAAGTGCTGGGACGTTGGAGGTCAGCAGACAAATCCTCCGTGGTATGCGACTGACAAATTAGAACGGGGAGAGTTATCCTGACAGCAGGGGAAGAGAGATCCCCTCCCCCACCCCCCTCCCGAGGATTTCGCAAATGCGAGATCCGTTCAATTCATCAGTAAGGATTCCACTTCTTCCAAGGGATGAGGATTTTTTTTTTTTTCCAAAGTCTGGCCACCGATACCAACAATCTCCAAGGCACACGGCGCTCGCTTGGAATCTCTCAAGCAATGGTCTCCCTGAGACTCGAGGGGGTGGGGGGGGGAGGGGGGATTTCGTCAGTCAGTTCCTGGCAAATTTACAAGCCGCGCATGGTTAGGCTGCTTGTCAGTGCAAATGTGACTGGACAGAATTCTAAAGACAGGCTCAACCTGCCTAGTCTAATTGATCAAATTTATTGCTCTTCAGGCAAACATTGTGCGAGAATTACACGATGATTGGTTAACTGTCTTGCCACAGTCTGGAGTTCTGGATTTTTTTCTTCTTCATTGAAACAAGGGGCCGATTATGTTGCCAATCTAACAAAATGACACCAGGTGAATGACAGGAGTCAGATGTATCAATAGCTTTGTATATAAAGAAATGCAGAGGGAAAAATAAATGAAAAAAGTCCTAAACAGAAAAATGGACCAAGGGTGCTAAGCAAGGATCTTGTCCTGTACAAATAAAGTGCCTCGTTTAGGGAATTAGCGCATGAAATTAGCAAGTCGATTTCTAAAAGGGCTAAAATACAGTCAGTAAGAAAACTGGGATGCTGAATAAAAGTTGAAACTATTAAAAGACAGAACCCGTTTTCACACTGCAGTCAGCAAGAAGATCTTGTTCTAAAGGTTTCCTCTAAGCCATTAATTCAGCTGAGCCTCAATCGGCCTTCATTCAAATAATTTCCAGACTCAACAGACCCCCACTTAACCACTTGATTATTTTGCAATCATTGTAATTACCAGAACCATAAAGAGAGAGAGAGAGACCTATTGACTGGTTGAGTTTCAATTTCCCCTTGGGGGGTCCTGGTGGACTGGAGGTCTAAACAAAACAGAAAAAAAAACCAAAGCCAGCCAAATGCTGGCACTTAATAAACTGTTCGTGACCCCGGTGACCTCCAATTCTGACAACAATCCGAAGCAGGAAGTGGGTTCTCGGAGTTGAGATTTAAGGGGGCTCCCTGTTGCCCTGATCATAGAGCAAGGAACTTGCTCATGTCCTTATATAAAGCAGGTCTGTCTAAAGGCTCCTAAGAAAAAAAGGGAAACATGGGTAGAAGCATGGAGGAATAAGTCCTCCTTGGGCCAAATCGTGGACCAAGTTGGGTTCGGGAAAGTCATAGTTCATACATGTCCATCTTTGATTAATGTTAACTCAAGGAGTTGGGATCTTGAGATATCCAATAATGAAGGTAGCACTCTCACTGTTCAGGTATAGACAATCTTGGGTATACTTTGTTGACAGCTCACATCAACTCACTGAAGTGATCACGTCCTAATTTCTTTCGTCCTTATCGGTCATGTACAATCACTTAACGGTTATAATGCTTGCTACTTAAGGCAACAGAGGTTGGGCTAGGGCCTATCTATCACTCTGATATCATGGTTGGTGACGTGACTATTTGCCTGCCTAGTGTTGGAAAAAACTAGCTCTCTATCTGCAGCTAACTGGATGGAAAGGTTAGCCAGTTTGTTGCTGATACGGGGCATGGGGTTTGCCCCAACCCTCCCCAGATGCCAAGACCAAATTTGGGGCTGATGGAATCCTCGCACAATCACTTCTATATCACTTCTGGGGGCCCTACTTCTGAAAGGGGGAGTCCGAGAGGATGTCTGGATGTCTAGGGTAGATTATGGAGGTCCTTTAGAGACAGACCGAGACAGAGAGAGAGGGGAACAAACTGCTTCAAAAAGACATCTGCATCTCTGCACCAGGGATGCCAACACATTATATTTGCTGTTTGTTGACTAGATGCGAGTCATATCGTCATCGCAAGCGATGTCAATCCCTCAGGAAGAGAAGGACAAAATCTTGTCAGAGGACAGAGGACCTGGTTTGCTCATCAAATCCCGCACATGATGAAACTCATTTCCTCCTAGGATACCTCTCATAAGCCTTGGGAACATCACGCAAGGAGAATTAGTCAAGGGAATGGTGTTTGCCTCTGTATCATTGCTCATTGCAGTGATGAAACTCAGATCCTCAGTGCCCCCCAACACACGTGGCCCATAGCAAGAAAAAAGTGCCCTACAAAAATGGTCAGACTCAGAGGACCTTGTTTGCTCATGATTAAACTCATTTCCGAGCACCCTCTCGTAACCTTGGGAACATCACGAGAGGAGAATTACCGGTAGTCAAGGGAATGATGTTTGTCTCTGTATTTACAGTGGCAAAACTTGTGCCCATGGTCAAACCGTGGGTGCACCCAACCAACAGTGTCCCTAAGCAAGGAAAACTTATCCTACCTAACCCTCCACAAAAATGCTCCACAATTATTTCTAAATTTAAATGATCAGACTCTGATTAAGTCCACAATGCCACAGGCAGAAAACAAAAACAAAGTCTCCTGGGAATCTGCCACTAAGCAACTTACCTAACCCAAGGCTAGCATTCAATACATCTATTTATTTTCACAGGACCAGCACATTACTGATTAATCTCTTAAGAGACATCTTCACCATCTTTAAGAATGCTAAGAACTTAAACAGCCAGCCCCTTTCAAGTGTACCCTGGGAACTGAGAGTGTAGCTATGCACGGCATGCAGCCAGCCAGGATAGAAACATGAAAAATGTAGGGGACAAGTCTGATTGGACTGACTGGCATCTCATCTCTAGCAGAAGAAAATGTCAAGAAACTCATTAAACCAATGCAGCCATTTCTAAACAATTTTAAGGACCTACAGCTTAACATCTTAAAAAACACTGATAGTTTCTCTCGGCAAAGAGGAACTAGGACTATTTTCAAGAGGCACACCTCGTTTCCTTTTCCAATAAGTGGACATAAATCTAAGCTCTCATTTTCCCCTTATCAATGTCAAGATACTAAGCCTACACTAATACCCTGGTCCAAAAATAAACTTTTCCAAGAGCTGCAAAAACATCACTGACAAATTTGCCCCCATTTTAAACACAGTTCCTGTGGGCAGGATTCTGTCTTTTTTTTCTTTCCCCTCAAAGTAACAACAGTTTCATGTCACAGATGAAAAAAAGAGAGACTAAAACCAAAATATTTTCTCAACCTGGGGCTGGGACTTCAGATAAGTCTGGGCCACCCACACCTGTTGTCTGTAAGGCAAAAACCAATTTTTGACTGCTTTGTGGAATGACTTCCACAGTTCACACAAAACAGACCTGCTCAAGTTTTTGTGGGCCAATGGCCCAACACGAAAGTTTTATTTGAAGGGGGGCTGGCCTATTTATATATATATATCTTTTTTCTGTTTATCTCCACACAAACAAGTGTAACAAATAACTGTGCCGGTAGGGTTGGGCTGCATTGGAAACAAAATATCCTGTGCAACTAAACTAAACTCGAGGGCAATTGAACTTCTCTCTTTGCTTCAACTTCAAAAGCCGCTTAAGGTCACGGCAACTGACCAAGTTTCCTGTATTCACGAGAAGTTGAGAACTGCTTTCCTTTCAATATCTAACATAACTTGATCGTCTTAAAAAGATATATATAAAAAAAAAAATAACAGCCCCTTGCTTTGCCTACTTTTTTGAAACAGATGAAAAAAAAATGTCAAGAGTCTGTTAGAAAAATCTGAGGGAATTTGTGTGTGTGTGGGGTGATGGTATATACATGTAGCTGTTTTGTTTACCCTGACAGCCAGTCAATGAAAACATGCCGAAAAGGTGCCAATTAGCACCAGCCAGGACCTAACAGTAGCACTAGCAATGTGCTACAGACAGGCCATGTGGGTGTGGGTGGACCAGTCAAAACAATTCCTCCACTTCATCAATCATGTTCTACTAGTATTCATAGAATCTGCACCCAGCCACAAGACGCTATCATGTGATTTGTGCTGTCTACTGCAGAGGACAGGGGGAAAATGGGGGGGGGGAGGAGGTTGGTGGTTATGGAGGGTCACAAGAAAGTGACCTTTGCCCTTTTGGAAGACCCAGCCTGACTGAATTAATCCCATGACAATATCAATACAAACAGTCAAGGGTCAACAAGTCAATTTTTCAACAGTGGGTTTTGATTGATAGCTTCAACCCCAACAAATTCAGTCTGTTGCAGTCAAACTTTTATGAAGCAAAGAGGGCAAAAGAAATCACAAGTCGGAGTTGCCAAGTTGCTGTTTCCCTTCCCCTCCTGCTAGGTGAGGCCTGGTCGCCAGTGGGGCGGACTACCAGTGACACGCTGGGGCAAGGAAAAGACCAACGGCAACACAAGCTCGAAGGCCGACTCACAGCTTGTCTGGACAAGCCTTATGTTTGCCTCCGGTGACCTTGCTCAAAGCCATTCATGCCAGAGAACTTAAAAGTGGCTGAATTCAGTCACTTCACAGTAAACTTTCAAAAGAAATGACCTCAACCTCCAATGCTCCAACTAAAACAAACCCCTTGACATAAACTTGCTACTGTGTTTTTCTGTCTTGAAGTAATTCAGTTGATTTGCAAATGTCTTCCTGCTTAGTGTTTCGGAACTTGTCATTGCCCAACGCCTAAGGCACTGAATATAATTCAGACTCTTCAGAGCAACAAGTTTTCTTCACAAAAACCTGGTGGGTGACCAAGATAAGGTGACCAATCAATCGCAACTGTTCTGTTTAGATAAAATCATGCAAGATCTCGGAAATTTAGAAGGACTGATGTTTCAATTTCAATCACAGCAGAAGTTTTTTCTCTCTAAAAAGGCACTTGTCTTGTAACTTTAAAGCCGCGTCCGCACTGGACTTAAAATGGGTAAACTAACTGAGCAAATGGGTAAATTGACCATTTTAAGTCCAGTGCGGACAGCCAGAAAGTTTTCCTCCCAGGTAACTTACCCGACTCCAGTGGGTAGTTTAACCGACCAACTTCTGCCCGGTTAAATTGACCAGGTCAGTTTAACCGAGCCGAAAAGTCCAATCCGGACACGACGTCTCGGTAAACGACTCGGTAAAAAACCACATCCGGCGCCCCGCATTGCCAGAGGCCCTAAATACCACGTGACGTGCCATGGTCCCAATACAACAATGTTGTTTACTTTTCGAGCAGGGTCGACGTGTCGTAGTTTTATGGTATTTACATCCGGTGAAAGGTCACCACCATAGCGCCCTCTTGCGTTTATACGCGCCAGTCGGTTAGTTTTACTGCGTCGTCTCGGTTAGTTTACCCGAGTCGAAAGTCCAAGTGCGGACGCCGGGAAGATTTACCCATTGGAATGTTACCCACGGGCTCGGTAAAAAATAAGTCCAGTGCGGACGCGGCTTAAGAAGCATCCAGAGAGGGACCAACTTGTGTCAATGACAATCTTTCTTGGTAACAAAAACAGAGAGAAATAGCTTTCAGATTTAAAATCTCAGAACATGCACCCCCAAAAATGTCTGGATTAAGTTCACATTTCAGAAATCACTGTCACATTATCAGCAGTTTTCAATGGACTTTACCCTTCGTAAAAAAAAAAACATCAAGAAAATGGAGGATTTTTATTGTCTGGCTGTTTGACAATTCGGTGAATTCACTGTGTGCTGACTGACAGTTGACAAAAGGCAACCCCCCACACACGAGGAAGGATACCTGGTTTTCTTTTCTTTCTTTGGAAATGCCAAATTCCTTTGCATTTTGTAGCTAACCCTGTGAACTGCCATAGGCAAAACGGCCTGCACAAGGTCCATGCCTATACTGCACTGCACTGAACTTGCCATGTTCAACCATTGTTCAACCTTTCAACAGCGCAATGTAAACACAGCTCCCCAAACACACACTGAAGAAACTGGGGCTGGAAGAGAATGGTTGCCCCATTGGACACTACACACTGACTTTGGCATTTTGTCACTGTGGTTGTCCCAAGAATAATGGCCTGACAGGATGTGGGTTTCTATTTTTCTTTAAAGAAGGGGTTTAGTGACAAGGGTTCAAAGAACAGTGAGGGAGACAAATGGAGCTGTTTGGAACTGTTAAAAACTAACTCCCTTTCATCCGGCAGGGTGACCTCTGTGCTTTCTATTTTACGGCAGTGATGATCTCACACTTTTCAAAATTTAGTCAATCTCAAACATTTAGAGGGTCTGACATTTCGGTCCTGGCAGGACCTTTCTGAAAGATTTTTTTTTTTTAAGCTTTTGAAAACTGGTACCCTGCTCTGCTTCTTGGTGTGCAAGACCAGACCCTAAAGCTCAGCTGGTGCCCAGGTGACATCCTAACCTGTTATGAAGTGTTAAGTGGTAGTGGTACTCTGCATGAAAATTCCCTAAGAATTAAGCAAAAGGGATTGTTTTTTCAGTCTCACCGAGGTTGGAATCCAATTTTGGGGGTGGTTTACAACTCGGCCTCTGCCACTGACATGGTAGTCTGACCCCACTGCATGCTGGGTACACATGTGTTGGACGTTTTCTGCTAGTGTGTGTGTGGTTGTGGGGGAGAGATATGCTTTCTATATGGCAGACCTAACTGAAGAAAAATTGGACGCCTGGATCAGGTTCATTTGTCTGCCAGATATACCATGCAAATTGCTGTATTGGAAAGCAACTCCCTGGTTTATTTGAAACTCATTGGATCAACCAAAGTCTATGATACTCCCAAGAATGCCTTCATTTTTAAGTTTTTTTCCCCCACAGTTCACTGATGCCCAATCCAACAGGCAAACCATTGTTTCCCTTTCTATTCTGCCTCCCTCAGTTTGAGAGCCCTGCTAAAAAAAAAAGAAAATGCCCAAAGAAAGAAAAGGAATCCTTACTTAGAGGAAAGAAGAACTGGTTATCAGCTGGGGAAGCAAGGGAGGGGAACTCCATTCACCAACCGCACGCCTTTTCTCTCAAGATTGCCATGTTTGTTAAGCTACTTGGCCGAGCTTAAGAAAATCAACCTCCCTCTTTAAAAAAAAACCCACACAATTTACTTTATGGAAGAGGGGAGAAGGAGAAGGATGAGATGGGGGGGAATGGCCAAAGAAGCCCTAAGAATGTGGCTAATCCCTTGGCCATTTGAAGACTCTGGATGGGCCATCTTGGGGCGGGGGAGTGGGGGGGAGTAAGGAGATTGGGCAAAGCTTTTGGGCACCCCCAATCCTGACTGTGCATATCAATGAAGTTTAAGAAGAAGATTGGGAGGGGGGGGGGGAGGGGGAGAGGGGGGACAAGAGGATTCAAGGGAGAAGAGAACAAAAACAACCAACAGGGTTGCATGACAAAAAGCTGACAAGAGTGAATGGTTCCAGGTTTTTCAATCGTCATTTGTAGCATGGATTCCCATGATATGTAAGCCTGGGAACCAGACTTGTAACAAGCCCTCATTAGTTGGTTGCATCTATATACCATAGGTTTAGAATGCCGCACAAAAATGCTATGCTTTGCTGTTATGACCAAAATGCAGATCTAATAATGTAGAGGACTCCAGTTGTTAATATTACCCTTGCTGAACATTTCTCATGGGTGTCCTGTTCGGATCAAACACCGGGCTCTTTCTGTAGATTTGACTGAACCAGATCATGAGAAATTCAACTGGGACACCGAAACAATTTCAAAAATGTGTTCCCTTGCACTTTGACTCTTATGAGCTGGGAAAAGTTTAACGATCGCTGTGATTTATTGGACAAGCATATCTCCGAGATGTTTGACCTTTCTGCCTTTCAAACTTCCCTCTAGAGAGAGTTTGACAATGAAAAGTCCTGTCTAGTCAGAGAAGAAGCAAGATTTTTTCTCAGCTAGTCATAACTCGCTCTTGTACGGCAATGTACAAACCAACAATGTACTATTGATTAATCTTTTTAGAAAGTAAGTTGGTTGTTAAAGAAGAACATTAAACCGACTTCTTGAACACAATACACGGGACGAGTTCAAAAAACCTGATCAGAGCACCCTTTTCATGCGAATATTTCATTTTCAGAAGATAAGATCTGCCAACGATTTTTTGGAGATTTGGATCCCTTTTTGGTCACATGATCTGCACCTTGTCAAGTTAATCCAGCTCGGGATAATACCTGAAGCTTCTAGCTCATGGGTTTTGGGCTTTTTCCCCCTCCTCCAGAAGTGTCATCTCGGCTCTTTTCTTGAGCAGGACTTGCAAAAACTTTGCAAGCTTTACTACTGTACCTATTTGCCAACAGTAAACTCCCTGTAGAGTCTCCACCCTGCTTAGATCAATAGGGACAATGGGGCAGCCCCCCTCCAAAAACCAACAGTGATGGCCATTATGAACCATTAGGTCAGAATAAAACACAGTGCACAGAAGATCTGCAGGTAGGGGGAGGGATCTTCCAAATAAAAGGGCATTCATTCAAGCCAGACTCGGTGTTTGTTAAGCTCCAAGCAAAGCTAAGAAAACCCCTGAGAGATAGTTGTAGTGGGAGAGAGGGGGAGAGGAAGAGGTTGCTTGTTGAGTGAAGAGAGAAGGGGAAAGAGGGTGGGGGGGGGGGAAAGCCACACAATCCTGCTTCGAGAATGGCTGAAGGAGTTGGCCCTCAGGAGGAGTAAGACTAGGAGGAGAGAGATGTACAATTTGCAGCATTCACTGAGGGGGGATGCAGCGGTGTTGAAAAAACAGGATAATGAGGTGGTGATGGTGGCAGCGGCTGCAGAAGGATGGAAATTGGTGCGGGAGTGAGTGGGACCATTTATGGGTCTCTTCAATTAGACAGCAACCAAAAAGCTTGGGCCCAAGTAATTTTACACTCCAGTTGCACCAAGAAAGGGAGAAGAATAAAGGTGAGGGGGGGGGGGGGGACAGATGCACATCGGCTCTCGCTTTCAGAAACTTTCAATGTTATTGTTCAGCATCTTCCTCATTAGTCAAGTCAGGACAAAAAAAAGAGACAACTTCCTATTCCTAGAGCAGACTCTGGAGAGAAGCAAGCCTCCAAAGAAATTTGTTTTCCTTTTAAGAATACTGAACTGAGCCTACATTGTGGAATGTGGAATCAAAGGGGAACAAACAAAATTAAAATTAAGCAAAGCTTTTCTTTTCAAAGGTTTATCTTTCTTGATATTGTACATGAATTGTTGAGGATTGTGTTTGCATGGATGAAGCACTTTTGGGGACCACACATTCAGCGCACTTCAAAAGACATCCAGCTATTCACCGGAAGGGATCATGGCGGTTTTACAAAAACCCACATGAATGCATTAGTTATATAGGTTTAAGTCGGGGGGGGGGGGGGGGTGTAAAAACTAAAAAGGTTTTGAAGTAGATCAAGTCTGAAGAGTGTTGGTCTACCTGAAGGTCCAAAATCTGTCACCTTCCCTACTTCCTCAGAAGATCCTTTCCAAGTTCCACTGACACTTTCAAATGCCACTCAACTTGCCCCATCTTCACACACAAAAAAAGGCAAACTCTCAAATCTCAAAGGTGGCCAGGGTCCTCATCCAAAATCACGGGCTTAGCCATAGATGGGCTTTTAAGAAATCCCTCTCCTCTGATGCTCTCTCCATCCCCCGAAAATCCTCCGCTATTTAGAGGAGAAGAAGCAACCAAATGGGGGTGGGGGGTGGGGGCACGACTGCTCAACTTGTGTTTATGAAACCACCTGAATGCCGACAATGTGGCGGACAGGGAAATGGCCTCCCTGAAGACAGAGGGAGAATGGCAATCTAGACTGTGTCAACACTCAACACTGAAAAAAGGGAGAGAAAGGAAGAAAAACCCTCTGCCCTCAAGTCATTGTATTTCAAAAAGGCCCCTTCCTCCTAACTCCCATCCTCACCATCCTCTCACAACCCACCCACCTCCTCCCACACCACCTGAACCGCCTCCAGTCCAATCCTTTTATTCCCTCCCGAGCACATAATCCTGTGAAAGAGTGCCCCGGCAACGACTCTGCACTAATCCATGAACTTGCGCTCCAAGGAAGACCCCTCTCCTCATTGCTACTGGTAGTGGTATGGTACTTCTAGTACATGTAAAAATGTTGTTGTAAATGTACATGTACATGTTAATAATACATTTTCTGAAAGTTCATTTGACCTTTGTGATAAGAACAAGGAAGTTCAAACTCGGCACTGAATTCCCTCACAGATCATAATATACACTGTACAGTGTATGTAAAGTATGTACTGTACATGTACATGTACTGTACATAATTTGTAGATTGTATGCATACAATGCAAGCATTGAGCATACAATCTACAAATTATGTACAGTACATGTACATGTACAGTATTATGATCTGTGAGGGAATTCAGTGCCGAGTTTGAACTTCCTTGTTCTTATCACAAAGGTCAAATGAACTTTCAGAAAATGTATTATTAACAAGTAGAAGTAGGCCTACACAGGCTACAGTGTACAGTGCACTAACAGTACTATACATGCTATCTTGCACATGTACATGTACATGTGCAAGATAGCAATAATTCCCAATTTAAAAACAAATACCGGTACATGTACCGGTACGGTACACAGTACAGTTATGGCTCCCTGGTACAGTGTACAGTACATGTACATGTACATGTACACGTGTATCTACATGTACAACAACATTTTTACATGTGTACATGTACCATACATGTACATGTGTACTTGTGTAGATACTAGAAGTACCATACCACTACCAGACTATATTGTGCTACAAAAAAAAATAAAAACTTCAAACAAACCAAGAAAATTCAGCAAACAAATATTTCCAAACATTGTGAACTAATGTACACTCCTCAAGACCTCAACAGCCAGGAGCCTGACTGCGCCAAAGCTCCAGGGGATTAGCCGAGAACTCCCCCAGGCATGACAATTCACCAGAGGGCTCCCACATCCCTCTTCTCTCCCCCCCCCCCCTCTTCTGAACAATCGAGAGAGCTTCTCCAAGTCTTGTTTCAGAAGGAAAAGGCCCCATCTTTTACTCTAATCCTCGGGACAAAGAGCAACCTAAACGAGTATGGATTGGAAGGAATGGGGGGAGGTGGTGTTTATGGGAAGGCTTTAGTGAAGAGCTCCTGTCTATTCAAAGGGGCTCCATTTTCCCTTCCTCAAAAACCTAGCTTTCCTTGGGGTGGGGGGGGGAGACATTCTATTGTTTCTTTAAGACACTGCAGGGGGGTTCTCACTTCCTGTCTCTGAACAACTACTAATTTGTAAATCATTCGCCTTGTTTAACCTTCCCAGAGTGAAGCCCATTATCACAACAATACACCTTCCTTTCAGTAGCCTCTGTAAGCGTATCAAATTCAATCAACAACCATGGGGGGGGGGGAGGTGCGAAGAATATTGAAAAATAGATTGTCCAGATGCAAAAAGACTGGAATGAGTGAATTCTTCTCACTAAAAATGTTTTAACTACTTACTTCAATGATCAATTACGCTAAGGCAAGAAAATTACAAGACAATGTGGAAAAACTGCTCACTGACCGAATTAGAATGGCCTGCCTGTACACATCTTTGCGAGTTTGAGGACCAAAGAAGAGTAATATTTGGATTCAAGGCAAGCAGAGTGGACCTTTACAGATCTCTAAAAGATCCTGCCAGGACGAAAATGTTCAAGATTTGCATATTCTCAGTAGAATCAAACCCCTCCAAGATTTGTCACTACCAGTACCTACTACCTGCATACTTTCTTGCCAAGCTGCAACTCAAGACCTTCACCCAAAACCCATACACATCCAATATCACGCCCACCCCTATGAAATTGCCAACAAATAAAAACGAGTACCGCCGTCTGAAACCTTTCTTTCCGTCCCACCCTTAACTTAGTAAAAACCCGTTATCCAAACCCTTTGGTATGCCCCGTAGTATGCGCACATACTAAACTCCAAATCTGGAAAGGTTTACGGGCCCAAATTTATGCCTGTCTGGAGATTTTTGCGTCACATTCTTCACTAAATCACGCTGGCCTTCCAATAAAAAAAAAAATCCAGCTACCCAACCCACGACCTATGTGTTGCTGTACACATGAGCACTTGGTGCTTGAACTCCCATGATCCCAAGGGCCTACCAATGTCATTTCCCTAAATCTAAAGAAAGAGAGAAAGAAAAACACTACATGACGCAGTCATTGCAGTGAAACATGCAACTGCAAAACCGTGCCACCGGTTCGGTATACCCAACACAACACAAGCCTCTTAAGAATGTGTAGCAATGCCAAGGTAAACTTTTGCCGCTCCCCAAAAAAACAAACCTTGTATTCACAATTTCACAGTGTCAGGATTTGTGTGTGTGGGCTGCACAATCCCTGTGGAATAAACTTTAATACTGTGGGGATTCAGTGATTCACAATGCAGTGCAGCAGAGTCTGAATTTCAGTCTGAAACACCCCCACCCTGTCAGCCATGCATTATTGTCCAATACCAATTTCAAAGCCTTTGATCAATCTTTGGACACTCTGTACTGTAGAATTCTACACAAGGCAAAGGGGATGTGTGCACAGGTTTTTGTATAGAACCATGTTGGTGACTAGTCTTCCCACCCCTCTTTCATCACATCCTGAGTACCGTAATGATCAGACTCTGCCCATCTCCCCCCCCCAAAAAAAAAACCCTCTTAAGCAGTTTCCACCGGATAGCGGACAATGTGTCATGCCACAAGGTAATCACCGCCATATTTAAAGCATCAATGTCCACTCAAATTTCCTGAATTCAAACTAAGTGCCTTCCAACCCCTCCCATAAAAAAAAAATAATGATCAAAAAAAGCAACAAACATTCAAAATTCCTTTGGGGGATTGTTTTTTCATCTGTCCAAATCTGCTGCATTGTGCTCAGTCCTAAAAAAAAAAGCACATGCTGCAATGGGGAATTGAGATTTAATTTCTAGCAAGAGTAATTATAGCCCTTATGTTGATACTGATAGTCCTGTAATGAATGTTCCAAAATATCAAAATTGGTTTAAAAATGAGTATACTGGCTCAGGTCCCTTAGTCTTGTAAGTTGTAGTTACTTCAGTTCTAATGTTTAATTGAGCGGAGGGGGGGGGGGGTTGCGTGACAGTGCTTTTAACAATTGGGGCAATGAGTTTCAGGGAAGTGCATTCTGAGTAATAACCTGCTCAGATGACTATCAACAAGGTTCACGACCGAAACAATTAGCAGAGATTTAGTCTCAAGCGCCACACCTTAACTATCCCCGGGCCACGTTCTCTCCAAGTTCACGACCCTAAAAAAAAGAGGCATCAATTTCGCTATCAAGTTTGAAACATTGCTAACCCCCACTCATTAAATTTTGAGTTTCAGTAAGCTCTTAAAAAAACAACACCTGAGAACAGCAAAGAAAACTTTAGGTGCTATAGGACTAGAGCTAAGCCATCTGGATTCATGTAGTGCACTGCTAGCACAGTCAGCCAGGCAGAGATCCACTTCTGCTTTCGTACTTTTAAAAAGCATTCAAGATTCACTATCTAGTATCTTCTAGCAAGATTATACACTGGCCTAAAAAAAAATTCCCTAATCAGACAGAGGCAATCATTGAGGATTTGAGGTCAAATCAAATTTCTGCAGACCTTTCTTCAGTCCTGCTGTGTGATAACTCCAAAATGAACATGGTTAACTTAAGGTGCTTTGAAGGAAAAGGTACACTTGTGGGACTTCACAGAATTCTGATCTAAATTTGCTTTCTGGGCCTACAGGGGGGATTTAAAGTTCTTAAACCTCAAAGGGCTGCTTGAGGACAAGAAAGTGCTCAGACTGAGGAAGGGAGACCAAAAAAAAAGCATCTATTGCGGCAGGATGTCATTAAGCTTCCTAAAAAACATCCTCCCGGGAGGAGAGGGCAGACAAGTGCAAATTATCCAAACCCATTTGGAATGTATGATTTCCTGGCCAGACAATCAACAGGAAGGGTTGGGGAGTGTTTTCCGATTGTCATTGGGGTTAGGGGGGGCGGGTCAGGACACAGACCGCGCAACCAGTACAAAGTCCAGTAAAGAGAGGGGGCCTGTCTTTACAAATACATAAAAAAAATCTGGCTCCGTCTTTTGTTGTTGAAATCTTATATTCAAGGTTGCTTACAAAATTTCTATGGACTACATAATGATGTGTAGAAAAGACCAGAACAGATTTGACAGATGTGTCAGACTGTCAGTTTTGCCGAGTAGTTGTGCCGAAAAGCCAAAATTACATTTCAAAACAAAAACTAATTGGACTTCTAGAGAGTTTACTTGGTGTTGTAAATAAAATATTACTACTGTTTCACACAGTTCAATAGTAGTACTAGGTTGTGTAACCTGTATTGTTCTTCTTTGCTATTGGCTGAAAGCACCATGTTTAAGATTGAGATTATCGAGCCCCACAAGTGAACTACCCCGGTATTTGTTTTATTCAGTGGTCAGTGATCGAATGTTCAACTGAGTCACCAGCGCTTTGAAGTCTGGGCAGACATTCCACCCCTCTGTATGTCAATAACTAAATATTGGCAAGTCTAGTGTAAAGACTAACACAACGATTGAGAGAGGGAGAGAAGGTGTCCCACAAGAGAACGGCCAGATTGAACCCTACGTAACAAAATCCCAAATGACTACACATTTGCCAGTCGCACGACCCCTTAAATAAACAAGCACGCAGTTGTGAACTTGGTACAGGGGGGAGGGGGGGTTAGATAACATTTGTTATTTAAATGAACCAACACAACTTCATGTTTTCTTTCTACAGCTAACCTCCAAAAGGCAGTGAGATTTGTCCATCTTTACTGAACCGATTTGTGAACTTATGCCCAGAGACCCAGTGTATAATTTACGAGTCTCTAAAAAGAAAACAAGTTATGGCAGAGTACAATGCAGCTGCTCCTCTAAAATGATGAGTTTTCCTAATTGTTGCAGTCCACTTTACTGCAATCATGCAGCAAAAGGAAAATCCAAACGTGTAAAATTGCTGGCATAGGTTGTTTGTAACCAATGATGACTGTGCTGGATCTTGCAGCACAGTAGGTCTGACCATGGAGGTAGTCTGACAGTGGGCTTTAAAAGGACTACTGCACTGCAGCCTACACACTGTATACACTTATGGTACACTGCTAGAGGCATCACGCTAGTCATTTATCAAGTTGCATTCTGCTGATTATCTGGTTAAGTGACAACCACAAAAGGCTCTTGTTCCCCCACAAGGGACACCAGACTTCTTGTCTGGCAAAATGCCCTTTAATCACCCAGACAGTTTTCGAGAGCTGGGGTGAGAAGGGTCATTAAAGAGAGACAGACAATGGAATTCAACTTCCTGTTCATTGTGTTTTTGAAGACTGAAGGACAGGCAAACCTAAACAAAACCACTCATCCTGAAAAGTTATCATTTCAGATATAAAAATATGGCCGATTTGAGGGGCAAAGAGAGAAAAAAAGAGCTAGGAAGGTATGGATTTTCTTGGGCACTTCAAAAATCAACAGCAATCCACTTTGTGTGAAAAAAAATAATAAGAATCCATGTCTATTGGGAATTGAACATAACTGATGTGCAATTTGTGATGAAATCCAAGCATGAAGAAAATGCAATTGTATTATGAGTACATTGACCACTCGTACCATGAACTGAACCAACAATTTGATGAAGAAATTTTGTTCAATTTTGTTTTTGTTTGAGAACGACAACAATTCAAATTTTAAACTATCAAAGGGCCTGATGTTTTGATCAACCAAGGCACAACCTGATCCTAGCAGGACCTCCCATTTAAGAACGCCCATGAGAGAGGTCCAGCCGGAATCAGAACTTCCAGAAAGAAAAGTTTGGAAACCAAACAAGATCAAAGTGCCAAATATGAAAAAGCATACTTTCTTCATGGTATGAATGAACAATGCAATGGATCATTTGTGAGACACAAGTTTGTAAAGGTAAAAGGACTCACCTTGAGTAAAGTTGGAGATGCTGATGTTGCCCAGCGCCAGGTTCATCAGGTAGCCATTCTTGGGTGGGGTGGAGATGTAGTAGACCAGCAGCGAGTTGTCGCTGTCCCTGTCCTCTGCCCGGATGAACTTGTTGGTCATCAAGAAGCCCAGGTGGCCGGAGCCCAGGTTGTTCAGCGTCGGCGCCCCCTGGTTGACCACGATCTGCGGCATGCCATTGTCCACGGGCACGATGCGTAGCTGCATCTTCTGCGGGGTGCGGGTGAACTCGTCGACGTTCGGGAAGACGGCAAAGTCAGTGTGGGTGCCATCGGTGACGATGAAGGAGAAGCTGTCCTCGGTGGACTCTGTGCCATCATGCTGGTAGCTGATGCGGTTCTCGTTCAGGTCGGCCATGGTGAACATGGTCACAATCTCGCTGTTGTCCCGCAGGAGGTTGCCGTGGACAGGCAGCTGGGTGACGGTGAACTTGAGCTTGCTGGGGTCCAGGGTGTCGGTGTCGTCGATGCGGAGCTCGAAGGGTGTGATGAGCTTGTTCTCGCCCTCCTTCAGGGTGATGGGGGTGGAGGTCACCACCGGCTTCTTGTTGTCCACCTCGCTGAGGCTGATGCGGAAGGTGCGGACCACCGTGTTGAAGCCGTCCGTCACCTGGAACTGGAAGCTGTCCATGCGCATCTCGTCGTCCTGTGTGTGGACGTAGTAGATCTTGTTGCCGGCCAAGTCCAACTGGGTGAAGGAGGTGATGGGCACACCCGGGTTGTCGGTGCTTTCCAGCTGACCCTTGATAGGGCTCTCGGTGATGGTGAAGAGGAGGTCCTCGTCGGGGCTGTTGATGTCGTTGGTGCTGAGGATGTTGGTGGTCAGGGTCACGCGACCGCCCTCCTGCAGTGTCACACCGGCATTGACCACATCGGGGTGGACATTGTCAATGTGGTTGACGTTGATGAAGAAGTACTGGTCGATCAGCGGGTTGGTGCCATCGGTCACATCAAACTTGATGAGGTCACGACCACCTTCTTTGCCTGTGTGGATGTAGCGGATGCGCTGGTTGTCCACCTCCCACTGGGTGAAGTTCATGCCCAGGGTGATGTTCTCTACCACAGAGCCGTCCTCTGGGCTGAGCCGCTGCAGGAGACCATTCTTGGGCTCGTAGCGGATCACGAAGGTCAGGTTGGAGTCGGGAGAGTCCAGATCAGTGGCCTGGAGGACGCGGTTGGTGATGACCCTGCTGTCGCCAATGTCCATTGCCAGGCCATCCAGGATAGCCATGCGCGGGGTCTCGTCATCAACAGGAGTGACCACAATGCTGACCTCAGTGGTCACCTCGTGGACGCCATCGGTGAGGGTCACAGTGAAGGAGTCTGAGGTTGTCTCGCTGCCATCGTGCTTGTAGAAGATATCGACGCCGCTGGAGATCTGCTCGAGGGTGAAGTTCTTCACCGGGATGATGTCAGAGGCCTTGGACTGGATGATGTCTCCCCGGGTCGGCTTGACAATGATGTAGAAGTCGAGGGGATCGGCGGGGATGTCTTCATCGATGCCATTCAGGAGGATTGGATCAATCTTGATCATTCCGCCCTCCTCAACGGAGAACTCGACGGCGAAGATCTCTGGCTCCTCGTCATTGACTGGGTTGATCTCGATGGGGAAGAAGTAGGTCTTGGATGGGTTGATGCCGTCGGAGCAGACGAAGGTGAATTGGTCATCTTCAGGCTCGATGCCCTTGTGGATGCTCTGGACATAGTTGATGTGGTTCAGACGGAGGTCACGGATGGAGAAAGCGCTGATGGGGATGCCGGAGCGCGACTTCTCGGAGCCAGGGGACGGGGAGATGTTCTCCAGGTAGCCCACGGAGGTCTGGACAAGGATGGTGCAAATGATGTCATCATCAATCGAGTCGATATCGGTGGCCGAGAGGTGCTGCAGACTGATCGTGTTGGCGCCACCCTCATCCACATCAAATGCATCGCCAACGGTGACATTTGGAGACAAATTGTCCACTGGCAGGATCGTGACGTACACCTCGATCTGAGTGATGACTGCGTTGTCCTTCACCCATCGATCGGACATGTCGGACAAGGTCAGGTTGAAGGAGTCATCTCGCTTGGTCAGTCCAATCTCACCGCCAGTGTGCCTGTACCGGATGTAGCCATTGACAATCTCCTGCTGGGTGAAGGAGGACACTGCGACCCCGTTGTTCTCCAGAACACCCTCTTTGGGTTGACGGTCGACAATGAAGGTCAGCCTGAGATCTTCGGTGTCTGGATCAGATGCAGAGAGGATGTTGTTGGTGATGAGACTGCTGGACTGCTCGGGAACCTCGAGGAAGGAGCCAAGGGTGCCAGGGGGGAGGTCCAGGGTTGGAGCTTCATCGTCGACTGGACGGATGCCAATCTGAATGGTGACTGGGACGATGTGGACACCATCAGTCAGCTCCAGCTCGATGTTGTCCCCTTCCTCCTCAGCTCCGTTGTTGACGTAGGTGACGGTGCCTCTTGAGATGTCGTCAAGAGTGAAGGTCTGGCCAGGATTCATCGGGACGCCTTCAATCATGATAGACCCGAAGTTGGGTATCTGCTTGATGTTGAAGATGAGTAGAGAATTCTCAGTGTCTGTGTCGTCAGCATCAAGCATGCTTGGGTCGATGATGATCTGGTCTCCTTCAGGCACAGTGAAGCCCGTGTTGGTGACAGAGGGTGGCTTGTTGTCAACTGGATGCAGGAGAATGTTGAAGTGCTGACCAGAGACAATGTTGCCGTTCTCGTCCTCAACGGCAAAGACGAACTGGATGATGCGGGGAGTGATGCCCAGCTCCACACTCGGGGGCTTGTAGCCAATCTTCAAGTGGTTGATCTGGCTCTGCAAGAAGGTGGAGACGGCCACATCTGGGCTCTCGATCAGGACAATCTGACCAGCCGGGAGGGGGTTGTTTTCGTCAGTGTCCCTGGGAGGGTCAGTGATGGTGTATCTCAGGTTGCGGTCCTCGCTGTCAAGATCGGTGTACCTCAGGTTGATCTTCTTGATGGTGGTCAGAGCAAACTCGTCAACAGAGAGGTCAAGACTAGCCGAGGGGTGCAAGTAGGGTGGACGGTCATCAATGGGGAGGATCTTGACGACAAAGTCATTGACAGGTGAGAGATTGGGGAAACTGTCTGCCACGCGGAAGAGCATTCTGTCCATGACGACATCAGCATTGTGAATGTTGCTGTGGCGGTAGAAGAGACGGTTCTCGAGGATGTCGGCAAGGGTCCACTCGGTGACCACCCGCTCGTAGTGGTTGCCGAGGAAAGACCAGTTTTGCGGATCTGGGGGCAGCTCTTGCTGGCGGATGACAAAGTTGCCCTGGGGCGAGTACGGGGGCTCGAGGATGAACCTGATGGTGGTGTCATCAGAGTCAACGTCAGTGGCACTGAGGACAAACTCAGAGATGGGTATGAGCTCACCCTTGCTGATCAAAATGCCAGTATTGACATTGATGATGGGCGGTTGGTCGTCGAGGGGAGCGATAATGATCGGGAACAAAAACTCGGTCTCGTTCTTGCCGTCATTCATCCGGAAGATGATGTTGTCGCTGTAGGTCTCAGAGCCGTCGTGGTGGTAGGTCACCAAACCGGCCCTCAGCTCGTCAGTGGTGAAGAATTTGCGGGGCTGGTTGTCAACTCTGAGGACACCGTGGGATGGTCCATTGACCGGGGCAATGACCACATCCCACAGATTGTTCTCGTCGGAGATCTGGAGGTTCTGGTTGGTGAGAATCTGTCGAGACTGGCCCTCGAAGACCGTCAGGCCGGCATTTTTGGTTGCGACAGGGGCCATAGTGTTCTTGGGGTTGATAACGACCATGATGGAGAAGGGCTCTGAGGAAGCAAGCTCAGCATCGACCACCTCCAGCTCAAACTGGAAGATCCTCATCTCATCAGAGTCAGTGTGGGGGGGAACGTAGGCAATCTTCAGGTCCTTGACATCCTTCTGGGTGAAGGAGGAGATGGGCAGGTTGCGGTCGTCAGTGCTGGTGATGTACCCCTCACCGGGACCCAGGGGGACCGTGATATTGAAAACCAACTTATCTGGGTCTGTCTCCAGGTCCTCGGCAGCGATGATCTCTGGCGAGATGGCCGTCATGACAAACTGGTTCAGCTCAAGGATCATCATGACGCTGTTGCTGAAGCTGGGCGGGGTGTTCTCCACGCCGCTCTCGATGATGACGTCCACCTGGAAGTACTCCTGCGCCACCATGTTGCCGTTCTCGTCCTGGAGCTCCACCACCATGGGGATGTGGTCCATGCGGGGGGAATCGTTGGCCGAGGTGTGCAGGTACTTCAGGCCCAGGTCTAGGAAGTCGGCGCAGTCCATCATGGTGCCCAGCACGCCCTGCCCGCCCATCACCTGTCCGTAACGGGGCCAGCCGCTGGCCGAGCTCAGCACGGTCACCTTGCAGGTCTCGGAGGCCTGGTAGGCGAACTCCAGCTTGGCGGCGTCAAGGACATCGCTCTCGCCCATCAGGTCGGACACGCGGAGCGGCACCCGCTTCTGGACGATCTGCAGCTGCTCCGAGACCACGGTCACGTCGATCATGAACGGCACGATGATGGTGTTGGTCTCGGAGTCGTAGCGGAGCTGCAGCTTGACACGGTCGCGCATGGGCTTGCGCGAGCCGAAGTGCACGTACTTCACGTCGCCGGGGCCGAAGTCGCAGGGGAACATGTTCGGGGTCAGGCGGCCGGGAATCTGCGACAGCGGGTCGGACAGCACCGTCACCACGCACATGTCGCCCGGCTGCACGTTGATCTTGAGATCCGTCTCCGGGTCCAGGACCTTGGAGCGGCCGAAGGCGACGCTGATGCCGCTGTTGCGCTCGATGATCTCGTTCGAGGTCTGCACCGGGTCCTGGGGCTGGTTGACGAACGTCGGCGGGACGTCGCCGCGCACGTCGGTGGTGGAGAGGGAGAAGTCGGCACCCTGGCCGGCCGCGATCGTCAGCAGGGCCAGCAAGCCCACGGATAGCGCTACAGTTCTTGCCATGTTGGCGCGGGCACTAACACTATACCCTGGCCTCGGCACACAAAAAAGGAAAAATCGACACCGGCTCTGCACCGATTTCACGGGAAGAGAAGAGCGCTGAGCGGAGGAAGCTGGCTTCGGCACTAACTTATCGAAGTGAAAACACCCAAGTTCAGCCCCCGAGACGAATGCCACCTGTGCAGCGAGCTACACACTGTGCATCGATGACGGCCCGCACGGGTGCTCCCTCACTATTTATACCGCCGATTGCACGCACGCCCACCACACGCCACCACGCAGCCTATGCGCTGCACGGAACTCCACTCCCCGCTGAACACCGCCAGTGGCTGACCGAGCCCCGCCTCTCATGCATATTCATGACCCCCACCGGTGCGCCACGGCCGAGTCCGTGATTACCCTCCTTTTTGACGCCCCCGATTTCCACTGGATTTTACCCCAAATTTCCGCCCAGTGAGCGCCGCAAAAACAAGCCTAAATCGAATCTAAACCCCCATCCTTACTTACTCCAGATATACGCTTCAAAAATAATCGATTTGGAAGTAAACTATGAGGCGGGAAAGAGGGAGAAGACGCATGTAGAGCGCAGGCGCGAGGCGTAATCTTTGGAGGGGAAGTGGGCGTGGTTTAGATGCAGTGATTCCCCGTGTGGCAGTGGAGGATGCGCGACTTGAAGAGGGGCGCCATCGCATGAGAGGGGGGAAAATGAAGTAGAAACGACAAGAATGTTAAAAGTTGGGGGGCTTTCCGTAGCTCCAATTATTATGTAAATCTAGACTTCGACAATTGCCTCTTTCATGGTGGCGTAACGCACGAGAAAAGAACAATTGTAGCCGCCTCCTGGCAAACAGAGAATAGACTCCGCAACCGTCTAAGATGCCGGCAGGCTTGGTTAGGCGTGGCAGGGATTGAATTAAGGTCTCCGCTTTTGGCGAGGGTTGGTGGGGTTTTTTTTTGTTCACTGTAACTCATTCTTGCATACAATGGGAGACGAACGTTCCTGAAATTATACAAGTCCACCAGAAAACTATAGTTCACCAAGCTCCTTAAGAAAGCGTTACTGGGGTAGAGAGTAAAACACACATTCAAAACAGCTTTGGGACATTTTGTTTCTCAGTTTGAACGTCTGTTGGTCAGGCAGCTGTTTAGTTGGTGAATAACGACTTACACATTTCCCTTATCTCCTCAAAGACGCTCAATTGGATCGCAAAAATAACACCTCCCCCACAAAAAAGGGGGGCAAATTTGCAAACTGCTTAATGATCAGAACGGCCTCAAATGCACCAATTAAACCTAAAGAGAAAGCTCCTGCTGGGATTCGAAACATCAGGCTCTCTGCTGTTTTGAAGGTTACCGAGCCCAGCCCGACATATTTCGATCCCAGCACTACATCAGGACCTTTCTCAAAAGCAGCCATAGTATGAATTCGTGTTTCGGAATCACCGACTAGTATAACTTGTTCGATTATCGAAAGAAACGCCAACTTTTCAACTATTTTTTTTTCTTCGAACAGTCAAAATGTTACTAATTCAGAACTACAGACGGGATATCCCTCTTGACGGACGGGGAATTTCATTGAGACAAATTCACTGGGCCTATAAATAGCTTGTATGTCCTTCTCTTTTGATGTTTCTCTTATCGGGATGTTCAAGCTTCTAATTAATTCACGTAGGCCTATCAGTCAGCGTATCTCTCGGTGTGCCAACAGCAACGCGGTCGACACGTGCAGTCTACGACCTAGGAAGTCTGGCAGCCGACTCTGTAATCATGACGTCACTCTCGGTCGGGCATGAGAATGACGCATTTTCCGTTTTGTTTCTTCTTTTTTACATCCCTCGAGCTCCAGACACAGACAGGGTTATACAGAAGCCGACCAATCGTTGATTTTTCTCTTTTTTTTAAGGCCAACTGATTTTCTAGACCTAAAAGAATGGCTTCGTCTTTAAAGGAGTTATACTAGGCCTATAATCCTCGAAAATAGGGTTTGTTTTCGCAAGGACACGTCTCTCTAATAGTACATTGTGTTGTGCTCAGACACGGTCGGTTTGGTTTGTGGCTACTGTATTTCAGGCAGTGTGGTCTTCGTTGGAGTGAAAAGAATATTACAGACAAGCTCGCGGCGTCGCTCTTTTTTTCTGCTCGCAGACAACCTTCATCGGAGCACACCGGCCGATAATCTCGGGTCTTTTCACTATTGGTTCTCCGTCTGGTCTTGGACAATTTTTTAGAGGGTCTCAAGTTTTGATCCTCAGGGCAAGGCTTTAAAAAAAAAAAGGTCCTGCCAAGTTTTCATGATTCGCATGTTTCAGGTTAGACGCACACATAAATTTATACCAAAATATGCTGCTCGCTGACATCATGCTAACATGATCTAAATGTGAATCTCAAAAACAGTGTAGACGTATAGGCTAAAGAGTAAAGGGGTTGACGCCCCGATCCTATAGCTGAACCTTTAACAAAGCATGTTCCTAGCTCTATGCTCAAAGGCAGTTTGTAGTTTCAATTCTAGCCATACCCTTTCTCAAAGGATTCTGCTTTTGAGAAAAGGTCTATAGCTCTAACTATAGGATTGGGCCCCTCTTCATTCCTTTCAAGTCTTAGGAAATTCACGTTGCCACACCGCAGGCCCATGAAATCCCTCAACATCGGGAGTCAATTCTATATTGTTCGGAATAGGAGAGGGAGAAAGAGAAGGGGAGAAATACTGAGTTTACACGGGACATTATTTATCGTTCTTGTCTCGGGTAAAAAGTGGGACGGCGAAGCCCTAGTGAGTTGTGACTCCCGCCGTGGCCCGAATTGCTTCGCTATAGTTCAGGGGGTCGTTGTCCCCGTCTGCGACATTTAACCTCTCCAGAGGGTGGGGGGTGTTACAGTTTTCGCGCCGGTCCCCGTTGGCGATGTCGTTCTCGGGTACTTTGAGGCGGGAAAGGAGGGAGAAGGGTGTGGGGTGGGGGGGGGGGGAATGAAGACAGGCCGTTTCGGCTGTCTGGCTTTCACTACCAGAGGGGGAGGAGAACAGACGACCAAGAGCTTTTCTCTCCCCACTCCGCGTCGTAATTTCCCGGGTTAATTGAAAATGATTGTGTTCGCAATTGTTCTCGTCTCGGGACGAAGAAAAAAAAAGGAGAGGACGCGCTCAGTCTTTGAAAAAGCAAAAAAAAAAACAGCTATCAGAGAGGGAGACGGGATCGAAGGAGGGTGGATCGCTCTGGCGCCTGATTCAATTGCGGGTTCTCGCCCGGCCCTCAAAGGCGCTATCCACTAGCTTGTCGTGATAATGGAGTACGGGGCGCTTGGCACAGGGGTAAATAGGTATAGGCCTATACATAATTCCTTCTCAGGAGGAAGAATATCCCCCACCCGCACACTCCCACGCACACCCTACTCCCACGCACACCCTACCCCCTCCCCAAACACACCCCTGCACACCCCCCCCCCCCACACACACACACACACACGCACACACAACCACCACTACCACCACCATCGAAATACCTCCGTCCTGTCTGTTTTACTTCTGGTTTGAAATTAATGTCAGAAAAAGCAAGGGCGTTATGGACACGAGCAAAAACAGGATCATTGAAAGTCTCCGGCTGCAGATTCATTCAGACTTTAATTTTGTTTAAAGGGATAACACAACATTGGTGGTCCAGATTGGTGGTCCGTTGTCTGATACAACATATGCATGAAATTTCAGCTCAATCCACCAACCGAGTCTCGAGAAAATAGTGAAAAGCGCTTAATTTGTTTCGCCAAACTGCAGCATTCAACGAATTGTTGTTTAGATCAAGGGGTGAGACATAAACAATTTATTTTACTCTTTTCTCCGAAAATACAGTATTTTATTTTTAGGCAGAAATATTTCAGTGCGAGGTTTCTACCATAACCATCTTCAAACTGTATGTTTCAAGGTGATATACAAAAATGTTGCAAACTGCTTACTGACTAAAATTACCAAAAAGTAAATCTAAAATTCAGTGGGCCTGACGTTTCGACCCTAGCAGGACCTTTCTCAAAGGCAGAGTGACCACTCTGCCTGGTCACTCTGCCTTTGAGAAAGGTCCTGTATAAGTTTCATGTAAATCTGCGAACATTTTTGTTTTCCGATCTTACCAATGTTGTGTAGGGGCTTTAAAGGCCCAATACAACTTTGGGAAGATCGGAAAACATCGATGTCTACATATTTCCTTCTAATTTACAAAGTTTGTAGATGGTCATGATAGAAATCTTACGGTCTGGGATGCTGTATAATTATCTCGATAAATCCTCACTCAAACATCGACAAATAGTTTAGTACACTTCTCAGAACGGTGCGAAAACCGTGACGGGTTTTTTTGCCTTTGCTAGGCTTTCTCAGATGACCATTTGAGCTAAAAGTAAAAACTTCGAAGGATTACTTTTTCGGAATGTTTAATGGTTTAACACACAAACAGTGGCAATCTTTTGACCTTCACCATTACCAATGTTGTACATGGCCTTTAATAAGATGTAAAGTTCTGGTAGGCTCAAAGCAACGAGCCCTTTGACTTTTTTAAAGCGATTTTCGCATACCCTGTGCAATGTGACTGCCTCCTGGCACCAAGGCAGGCCGAGGGATAATGCGACAAAGACAACAACATGCCCCCTTAAAAGCATTGGAAAGTTATCCTATATATTCCTCTGCAATTGTAAAAGAAAAATAACATGTCATCGTATGGTAAATCGTGCCCTTTCCCTATCCCTAAAAAAACCCAACAAAGTAAATCTTTGTCCGAGCTGCAAGGCAAACAAAACAAATGTACGAGGGGGAAAACCGTTCAATAACGCAGTAAAAAACAAAAACCAGTTGCGTTTCCTGAAAATGTCAAGTTTTCCCGCCGCTCCAGTACGACTTTAAAAAAAGAGTTCTTTCGCGAGCAGACGAGACAATGTTTCCATAGCCTTGGGTTGGCTGGGGTTTACCGCAATATTGTATGGCCAATCGGAATGAGCGGGGGGGGGGGGGGTAACACTGGCCGATCTTCCGATGCGCCATGTTGATATGCATGCAAAGGGTTAAATTGTCAGCCATGGACTATTTTTGTTTCTCGATCTTTCCCATCTTGCACTGATGTTTTGTTTATTCTATCACCGTGGTTCCGAATGTCTCACTGCTCGCTGTGGTTACGCTTCTGTGCATGGACGCGTTTGGGGTTGTTGTTTTTTCCCATGTTCTTTCCATTACCGCAGGCCTGGGTTCAAATCCCGGTCTAGACACCTTTTCTTTTCTTTGCATGTTGATCTCGTTGTAAACTTTCCCCGGTTTGTTTCCCCTTTCCTTGAACATTTACTGCTCTAAAGTCATGCAGAAAATGTGTGGCCGGGATCGTATACTCATCTTTAATTAATAAATCCCTAACCCCCTAGGTTCACGCTTTAGAAAGCCTTCTAAATCCAACAGACTCCAACGACTGCTCACATGTTTGGTAGCTACCGCATGGCTGTGAACCTGCCAAACTTAACCGGGATTGGTATGGGCGTCGGTGCTCAAACTGGCAACTGTTGAATCTGGATTGATTTGGTATACACGATTGCGAAGGAATTGCCCAATATACAGTTTGCTGATGCTTGGCAGTAGACCGGCCAAACGCTCCACAAAACCCCATGTTGGAGTTTGATGGCCTTCAGGTGGTTAAAATCTCCCAGTCCGTCAGGACCCTCTTCCAAAATTCGGCCTAGGCTCAGGCTCTGGCTTTGGTCTCTGGTGGGCCTGTCGTCCATATAGTACATACAAGGCATGAAAACGGGAAGCACTTGGCTTCTTTACTGCGTTTTGAAAAAGAACCCAAATCTCCAATTTCAACGACGAACTCCAACCTGTGTTTTGCAGCTTTTAGATCACAGAGACAAAGCCGGTTTTTTTGGGGGGGAAAGGGAGGGTCCGAGTCCGTCTGGACCCTTCTAAAAAAAGACATTTGAGGAGGGCCCCTGCTAGGAGCGAGACATCAGGGTCACAGTAGTCGGACAAGTGTTCCGAGAGTCTCCGAAGAGACAGGTGGGAAACATACCGGAACTGGAGCCATAAGGCCTCGAAATGCCACAGACGTGAATAGATACAAGTTGAAGACATCACAGGCAATTACAGGTAACTGTGGTGACAAATAAATGAAGGCTGGTTTGAAATGGGAGAATAATGTACCAATAAAGAGTAGGTTTGCGGTGACACCGTGCACGAGAATCTCTTTTGTGAGTGAGTGTGGTTCTGAAGAGAACCAGAGGAATTCACTCGTGTGCTCTGTCCGTCTTCGGTATCTTCCTCCCGAAGACGGACAGAAAAGAGATTATCTTACATGTATGGTATCATTGCAAACCTTCTCGAAGTTTTTCGCTCAAATAGTAATCTGAGAAAGTAGAAGAATACAACAAACCGTCACCGTTTACACAAAGTGTAAGAAATAGTTAATTACTCCCAAGTAATAAACAATCTATCGATGTTTGAGTGAAGATTTCTCGGAAAGTACAGCTTCCCAGACAGTAAGATTTCAACATGAGGATTCTATCATGACCATCTACAAACTGTGTAAATTAGAAGGAAATCTGTGGACAACGATGTTTTCCAATCTTCCCAATGTTGTATTGTGCCTTTAAGGCCCCTACACAACATTGGTAAGATCGAAAAACAGAAATGTTCACAGATTTACATTAAACTCGATCGTACAGTTTGAAGATGGTCATAGTAGAAACCTCTCACTGAAATATTTCTGCCTAAAATATTGTATTTTGGGAGAAATGATCAAAGGAACAGTACGGCGTTGAATGCTGCATTTTCGCGAAACAAATGAAGTGGTTTTCACGATTTTCTCGAGACTAGGTTGACGGATTGAGCTGACATTTTCACAGGTGTGCTGTTTCACGCATATGTTGGATCAGACAACGTATGGATGCTATTCTTTGACCTCGACCAATGTTGTGTAAGGGCTTTAAATATGACATGAAGTAAATAAATTTTGACTTTGACATGGCAGTCTATGGTCGGAGGATCATCAGATGGTGGTCAGCTTCGCCTCTTTTTTTCTCTTTTTTTTGGGGGGGGTATTCCAAAGACTAAGAGGTGCAGTTACTTTGTCTGGTTGTCCTCTATTCTGTCCTCTGTTCTATGTTATCCCTTATTGATGTTTTTAGTGTTTCCTGTGCCCGAGAAGTAATATGAAATTATAAGTCCAGTGGAAACTGGCTGATTTGGGTCTATGGTTACTTTTCCCATTTTACGTCCAGTGGAAACGGCCCAGTTAAGTTTCCTCTCGGTTACTCTAACCGAGTTGAATGGTTACTTTTACCGGCCAACCCCTGCCCAGTAAAAGTGACCAGGTGATTTTAACCGAGCGGATTAGTCCAGTGTAAACGCACCACTCGGTAAAACGCGACTCGGCGTACATGCACTGTCGACAAATAATTGTTGCCAGCTCGGTTATATACTTTAATCATCGTCTTGGTTAAATTGACCGACTCAAAAGTCCAAGTGGGAACGACGGTCAAATTTGAAATGTTGGAAATGTATTGGAAATGGAACCATCGACTTGGTTGACTAATGACCTGCAATACATATATCTCAAACGTTTGCGGGCCTGACGATTCGGTCCTAGCAGGACCTTTCTCAAAGGCAAAGCTCCTTTGACTTGTTTGAGAAAGGTCCTGCTATAGGATCGAAACGTCAGGCCTTCTAACTTTTGAGAAATGAAATTAAATTAAACGAATGAAGTACTATAGCCATAGGCTTGTGGAGGTGTGGGGCTCGAAAATGTCTGGGGAAACTTTACAGTCAGCCTTCTTGCTCAATGGTCGTGCAGGGCTGGTGTTCCGAATGCTGTGGGTGGCGCACTAACGAGCTATTGTAGTACTGCGGTAACACAGGGGTGGGGGAACAGCGTGGGGGTTTTCAGAATGGAAATTAATTAAAGGGGGAGAGTGGGAGGGGCGTGGTTACGCTGCTGGTTTAATCAATGGAGGGAGGGTTAGGGGAGAGGGGAGAGGGGAGGGGGGTAGAGGGGAGAGGGGAGGGGGGTAGAGGGGAGAGGGGAGGGGGGGGGGAGAGGGGAAGAGCTCTCGATCAAAAAGAAATATGTTGTTTGAATTAGTGTCCGCTGAGAGGGACGCTGACTTCCCGTCGTTTCTCAGGCTCCCGTGTAATCCAGGAGATCCCGACAAGCGGCGGCTGCTTTTGTGCGCATATCGAACGTTCCGCTGGCTCTTTCTCTTCCGATCCTCCGCCTTTCGACCCGACAGATGAAGATTGACATATCGATGCTTTTGAAGAAAACCCTTACAGAGAACGCGGTCCCAACCAAAGCGCGCAAGATGGACCGTACTCCCAGCAAAAGGTGAAGTACGCACTGGACGCCATTTAAGTATAAGCAACGGAATCTGTCGTTTGCTTTCGGTGCTCCGGAAATGAAGCAGGAGAGTCACAAACAGTAAAAAAAAAAAGATACAACTTTGGATGAGTGAACAGAATTTGATAACTTTGGATGTGATGTGACCACGAAATGGAGAGAATGTGTGCGACTTTGCTTACTAAAATGGCGCCAAGTGCGTACTTGACCCGGATGAGTGTGATCTCGCAAGAGTATAGGCTATTTTGCGCGCAAGCCCGCTATAGGATCTTTGGTCCCAACTATTATTGACCTTCTCAGGGAACGTAGGCCTATTTACATGAATTTGAATAGACTCGCTTTAAGAATTTGGGGCCATAAAAACTTCACGTTTAACAACATGTCATCTGACACTGACAAACACTTTGTTTGGTTTTATGAGAAAATTTGGGGGTAAGGGAACATAGGGGCCTACATGAATTTGAATTTCATCCGAGATGAACTAGGAATGCAAACATTATTCTAATTGACTGAAGACTCGCTGTAAGAATTTGGGGCCAAATAACTCCTCACGTTTGACATTTTGACAAACACTTTGTTTGGTTTTACGAGAAAATATCGGGATAAGGTAACGTACACTTGAATTTGAATTTCATCCGAGATGTACGAGGAATGCAAACATTATTATAATTCACTGCAAGAACTTAAGTGCCAATTAATGACAAACGCTTTGTTTGGTTTTATGAGAAATGTTGGGATGAAATGAATTGTTTCAAATTGCTCGCTGACTTCAATGAAAACAATTCATATCTCAATTAAGAGGGCATGCCTTATCAAGTCGACTGGATTACTGTAATAGCCTTCTGTATAGCTTACATGACTGTCAGATAAATAAACTTCAACGCGTGAAGCTCGACTGGTTTGAAGTCACGTAAATTCAGTAATGTAACACCATTGGTAATTGACCTCTATTGGCTTCCGATAAAGTTTAGAAATAACTTCAATGATATTATTGTTGATCTATAATAATTTTCCGGCTTTAAAGTCCCTACTAGGAATGTTCACATATTTAGCCTACGTGAAACTTATACAGTTTGAAGATGGTTATAATAGAAACCTCGCACTGAAATATTTCTGCCTAAAATGTTGTATTTTGGGAGAAAAGAGTAAAAGAAATCGTTTACGTCCCACCGAGAACTAAACTATTTTTCGGAACAGTACGGCGTTGAATGGTACATTTTCATGCTACTTCGCTGCGCTCATACGCATGAAAAACAGTTTGGTTATACAGAACGACCAGGAAAGACACACCATGAGCAAGACCTTTGATTCGGATTTTAATTTAATACATTTATAGGGTGTTGGCCTGCGCACGACCACGTGCAGGTGTATGTGGGTCTAGGTTTGTATGTTGAATGGTGCATTTTCGCGAAACAAATGAAGAGGTTTTCACGATTTTCTCGAGACTCGGTAGGCGGATTGAGCTGAAATTTTCACAGGTGTGCTATTTCATGCATGCATATAGGGCCTATGTTGGATCAGACAACGTGGATGTTATTACCGCGACCAATGTTGTGTAGGGCCTTTAAAGAATCGAAGTCTCTCTAATGTTTGGAGAAAATGTTGGGCGTTTGTGAATGAATCGGACTTGTATACATTGACCATTATATAGAACGTTACCCGCCAATAATTATTGGACAAACATTAATCATGATAACGGATAGACATTGCCCAGCATTTCCACAGTGCATGCACACCAAAATGACGTCCAGTCATGTTATTTTCTTTTATAAATTGATTCCTATAGGCCTACACTGCTGAGAGCTTTAGAAGGCATGCTGGGACCGTGCGAGCCGTTTGATAACTTGAAGTAAGGTGCTACAAAAAGCTTCTTACCGAGTTATGACATTGACTCATGACATTGTATTAATTGACCGATTTCGCCGACCTATAGTGGGTATCAAACAATCAACAAACAGTGTGGCCCCCATATGAAGGTGCCACTGTTGCAAAGTACATAATGATTTTTCCACTTGATTGTTCGATCAAGGCTTTTCTATCTATGAAGAACATTCTGGAGTTTGAACCCCAGACCTTACCGGAATAGGCTACCCACTGCACTTTAATTCACGCGATGACATCGGGCAATTGGTCTATTTTGTGCATGTGCAGCGCAAACTTGAAACCTTGCCAGCTCTTTAAAGGCCCAATTACAACATTGGGAAGATCGGAAAACATCGATGCCCACATTATTTCCTTCTAATTTACACAGTTTGTAGATGGTCATGATACAATCCTCATGTTGAAATATTACGATCTGGGATGCTGTACTAGTCCAGAAATCTTCACTCAAACACCGACAAATAGTTTATTACTCTATTTCTTACACTCAAATGTACAGAACGGTGCGTAAACCGTGACGGTTTTTTTTTTTTTTTGCATTTGTCCACTTTCTCAGATTACCATTTGAGCTAAAACCTTCACAGTATTTCTTGTTTAATGGTTTAATACACAAACTGTGGCAATCTTTTGACTTTTACCAATGTTGTACAGGGCCTTTAATTGACCTTGGGTAACCTTCAAACTTAGGGTGTTTGATGGGTTAGGGTGAGGGAGTTAGACTGGACTACACAAACGTCCAACCCGGCCTACTCCTAATAATATTAAGATTGCGCACAAGGGTTTGAACTCATTGCAAAGAAAGTAGAGCTTGATATTTTTGTTATAGCGGAAGTGAATTCTTGATTTAGGATTGAAGCGTCAGATCCTGTGATTTATGTTTTATTCTAAGTATGCCAAATTATACAAACTATATATTTTGTTTGGGGGGGCACAACGCTTGAGCCTGTCACCTACTGAATAAGGTATTCTGAAATAATAAAACAAAACTAAAAAAATGTATCTGGCGTGACCTTTCTCAAAAGGGAAGGTCTTCCCTAAGTTGCTAGGGGTGGCTTTTCATGGAAGAGGCGGTTTCCGAGGATAGACCGACGAGGAGCCAGACGTCTGCCAGGACTGTAACTAACCCCAAAAATAGGGGAAACCATTTTTACCCTTTTCCCGTCTCGAACGAGGCCTGGAAGTGGACCGGTGGCTCCCCCAGTCTCTGCCCTTCTGACCCCGTTGAATTCTTAAAGGGAGTCTACGCCCATTGTGGTTTTATTTCCGTCAAGATTTCGCATGGAAGCAGGGTTCATTTAGTCGCCGAAATGCGACTGAAAAAAAAAGAGTTGCGGACAATTTTGTTTCTTAAATTATACAAAAATGATTTGTAAAATTGGCAACTAGTCTTTGCCGGGGTGGGGCGCCAGTCAGAAGCACGCGTCCCCACCCCGGCAAAGAATATAGTTGACTATTTGGGAGGCGACCATCTAAGTAAGGGCTGGATAGCTCAGATGGAAGAGCACTGGTACGGTTAGTCAAGAGGTCTCGGGTTCAAAGTTTTCTTTGCCAATTTTTCAAATTGTTCACAAAGTTCCCAGTCAGTTTTTCCTTGGTTTGTTTGAAAGAAAAATGCTACAAATTCTTACGGCTTACTTATACTGGAATGGCCCAAAAGACAATCTCCAAAATGTGAAGACCGAGGCCCGACGTTTCGATCTAAAACGGCTGAATCTGACGTCTGGATCCAAGCAGGACCTTTCTCAAAGTCATCCTTTCAATCTGTCTGTCAATCGGTGAAGTAAACTGTAACAGCTTCCATTGCTTCAGTGCAACATCGCAAGTTTCGCAAAAGTGTTGGGCAAACTCGTTTAAAGATTTGGACACATTATTTTGGAGAGCCTCAGACTGAGTTGGACGAGCACGACAATAATAGGAGGGCTTGTGGTGACACCATTTGGTCGAGGTCAAAGAATAGCATCCATACGTTGTCTGATCCAACATAATGCATGAAATAGCACACCAGTGAAAATGTCAGCTCAATTAATTCCGCCAACCGAGTCACGAGAAAACCGCTTCATTTGTTTCGGGAAAATACAGCATTCAACAAATTGTTCCGAAAAATCGTCTTAGATCTATAGGGGTGAGAAGTAAACGATTTATTTACTCGTTTCTCCCAAAATACAGCATTCAGGCAGAAATATTTCAGCGCGATGTTTCTACCATAACCATCTTCAAACCGTATAAGTTTCATGTAAATCTGTGAACATTTCTGTTTTTCGATCTTACCAATGTTGTGTAGGGGCTTTAATATTGCACCATTTTTTGGTTGCTTTTACAGCTGAGAGGGAAAGACGAGATATCGGGTCATATTTTTGGAACTCACAAGTGCGAGCACATCGTGTTTTGTTTTTTTTTATAGAAGAGGCTGGACTCATGTTGGTCTTGGGGTCAGTCGGCCAAAATAAAAACCCCAACCCACCGCACGAATAACCAGCCGGGGGACTGCACACCGCCCCGGATGGAGTCGCACCAGGCCCGGAACCAACGATTGCTGGTAACCGCCGCCAGGAATCAACAAGCCGGTGTGTCAACGGTCAACGAGACATCAGCTACACGCCAACTTACGATGGTTTTAAAGGGTATGATAGGAAAAAAATGAAGAAAACATTCTTTGTTGAGGGAACAACGAAATTTTGATGAGGGGACAACCAATTTGGTTGAGGGAACAACCAATTTGGTTGAGGGAACAACACATTTTTATGAGGGAACAACAAAATATTTTGTTCAGGGAACAACAAATTTGATTGAGGGAACAACAACATTTTGATGAGGGAACAACAACATTTTGTTGAGGGAACAACGAAATTTTGTTGAGGGAACAACCAATTTTGTTGAGGGAACAACAACATTTGGTTGAGTGAACAACGAAGTTTTGTTGAGGGAACAACCAATTTTGTTGAGGGAACAACGAAATTTTGTTGAGCGAACAACCAATTTGGTTGAGGGAACAACCAATCTTTTGCTTCATTTTTTCCCTATCGTATCCCTTTAAAACCACCGCACCGGCCAACCCAACAACAGGGCTGATAAAAAATAAACACAAATCACCGCTCTTTCTTTCCGCCTCGCTACACCGAAATCAATGGTGTCTCCGCGATTATGGAAGCGGTTGCTTCCGTGCCTGTCTGCTCTCCAAGGATACAATTCTAGAATTGAGTAAACAGAGGAAGAGAGGGGGAGATATCAAGTGGAAATGTGGTAACAACACGCCAGATTGAATATGAACCCAAATTAGACCAACCATTTTTCAGTCCTCAATGACCGTTTCGACTGGCACGAGTCTTAATGTAGGCCTACTGAAAAAATTATGTTCTAGCTACTTATAGCTCCATGGTTCAAGTTAGCAATATTATTGTATTGGGTAGGTTGGCCGACAATATGCACTATAGAATCCTTAAATGCCCCCTCACGGTTTGTAACGGATACAGGGGTGGTGTGAAATTAAAACGCAATGGCGAAATCAATCACATTTTACGGCTTTTGTGGTCAAAATATAATTATTATAAATTATAGGGGCCTACTTTCGAGCGGTTTGAAGGCGCGATGGCGCCGACGAAATAGAGGGCGCTGTTGCTAAAATTGGTCAACGCAGTTCTCTTCGCAGTCGACGAGAGGATGCGAAATCCTAAGACGTACACGTTCCGTGCTCTGCTTTGGAATATAAAATACATCATTGACCCTTTAATCAGTTGAATCCAAACAACATTAATGCTTCCTAATGTTTGTTAATAGATCGATTTCATGAGATAGTAGAAGTCCTGTTTTATATGCAGCATTGAATGGTTTGAAACTTCAAATTAGAAATGAAAATCGGATATGAGTTATTCCAGTCATGTTTCACCCACTGAGCAGTTTGCAAGTACATTTGTGACCCGGCACAGCATAATGAGAAAGAACCCCACTTTTGAGATTTTGAGGTTTTCTAATGATGTGAAAGAGTATACCATTAGCTTTTCAAATGATATCAAAATATAATATCCTCTAATACTTAACATTTCCGAAAATACCCCTAAAAAGAAAATTGATTTGTAATCGAATTGTGAAGATACTTTAACTTCAGGCGTTGTTTACTCAAAAAGTGTTTTGGTGGGATAATCCTCATGTCGTTGTGCCGGGTCACATTTGTATATCTCAATCATACATATTTACATTGGAACCTACTGGGTGATTCAAAAATATGCTATATAAAACAAGGAAAATCAATTTTGACTTGGCCGCGTATTTGAACTGTTGGGTCGCCCGAGCCCTTGATGTGATGCAGTAGATAATAAATTGGTTTAGTTGAGTTTGTTCCTTCATGAGAATCCTGTATCCGTCTGCATGATTATTAGTGCGACGAGTCGGTCCCTATTGGGTGTCCTTATTTAGCCCCTTAACATAACCCAGGATGCCGATAGTAATAGTAGGCCCTAATGGTTGTGTAATAGTGTCTACATCCGCCAACAGTAGGCCTAGGTAAAATTTGGATCAGACTTGTAGACTCCAACTGGAGTCACGATAACAAAAATGACTCGGCCGGACTCGGACCTACTGACTCGTACTTGGACTCATACTCGACGTGTGTAAAAAAAAAATTAATAGAATACCTGATTGAAAGAGGGGGCCAAAGTCCACCATTTGAGCCAAACTGAGATAGACACGAGAAGTTATGGCTAGCAACAAGGCCTATCAAATGTGTGAAAGACGGGCCCAAATCCGGTTTCTGTGCCATGACACTCGTGTGCGCTAAGATAAGATAGACTGCAAGCGCCAGCAAGATTTATATAGCGGCTTTTAAAGCCCCTACGCAACATTGGTCGAGGTCAAAGAATAGCATCCATACAGTGATCCAACATATCCGCATGAAATAGCACACATGTGAAAAGTTCAGCTCAATCCGCCAACCGAGTCTCGAGAAAATCGTGAAAACCGCTTCATTTGTTTCGCGAAAATGCAGCATTCAATGCCGTACTATTCCGAAAACGAGACGTAAACGATTTCTTTTACTCTTTTCTAAAAAAAATACAGCATTTTAGGCAGAAATATTTCAGTGAGGGGTTTCTACCTTAACCATCTTCAAACGATATAAGTTTCATGTAAATCTGTGAACATTTCTATTTTTTGAACTTACCAATGTTGTGTAGGGGCTTTTATACAGTCTGGTATTGGGTTATTAGAAAACGGGGGTTTATCTTTTTCCTGAGAAGTATTTACAACACCATATGTGACCCGGCACAGCATAATGAGAAATAACCCCACTTTTGAGATTTTGAGGTTTTCTAATGATGTGAAAGAGTATACCATTAGCTTTCAAATGATATCAAAATATAATATCCTCTAATACTTAACATTTCCAAAAATTAAAAAAAATAAAATTGATTTGTAATTGAATTGTGAAGATACTTTAACTTCAGGCATTGTTTACTCAAAAAGTGTTTTGGTGGGATATTCCTCATGTCGCTGTGCCGGGTCACATATTTCATATACCATACGAGTAGGTCAATGATTGCTGGGAAATAGCATTCAAGGGGAACAGAATTAGTCACAAAATGAGGGAATGTCATTGCGCTCCATATATACTATAGATTTAGATGTAACTCGTGAGTCGTGACACAGGCATAGACTCAGACTCGATATTTTTGTGACTTCAGTACGATATTTTTTCTATAATAATTTTTATACAGGGGGCTATTAGTTTTTATCTATATAATACATGTATTCGAATCCACCACACGACCTCGACCAGCTCGGTGGTCAAGTGGTTAAGACGTCCGAAAGCAGGAGTCGCGGGCTCGAATCCCGTCCGAGCTGCTTGCCTGAAATATTGTTATCGTCAGGCATCGGGCAAAGCACTGATGAGCACTCAGTGTTGATCACAACGAGCAGGGCAAAGCCTCATTGAATTACATCCTCCTCGACGCAAAACGTTGTGTTGTATCTATGATTCAGCAATGAGTTCCAGTGTGGATAGATAAAGCGCGGGGGGTTTCTTCAAACAACTTAAGGGGAAAACACCGAGACACCGCCCTGATAACGACAACCTCGGGATAACATCTTCATGCGGATTGGAAGGGATTACCCGCCTTTACTCCTACGGCCTTGGAGGGCTTTCGCCACTAACCCGGGTCTAAACTATTTTTTCCTGTCGGCATTCCATCATGATTATGTTTGTTACCACAGAACGTGACGGGAACTTGCGGGTATAAGTTAGTCTTGAACGCGTCGAGACTCGGCAATAATTAGTTCGACCATGGAGCTATAATTATGGTTCGACAAAAACGGATGTCGGGATTCTAATCACGTCCAGTTGTGTCACACCGGAGGCCACAAACATCACTTCCTCCAGAAACTATAATATAGGCCTACTTCTACAATACATTTAAAAAATAAATAAATGGACAGACCTGACAATTCGATACTATAGCACATAATACTAGTGTAGCACGACCTTTCTGCCTTTGAGAGAGGTCTGCGAGGATAGAAATGCTGTTAAAGATTCTCAACCTTTACCGGAATCTATGTGCCCTGCATGCTGCTGGCGATTTCAACTACGTATTCATGTAATTTTGTGAAATAATACTAAATACAATATTTGACTGGGCCTGAGAGCCCCGTTTTAACGTAGGCCCCTACCAGCCAAAGAAATATAAACAAGTTATCATGAATAAAACATGAACAAGAGACATTGCCGATGTGTCAAAATCTGTCCCCCTTTAAAAATTGTGTCTGCCCGGACATATTTACCCGGTTGTGGCAATGTAGGCAACATTTTTTTCCGGGGGATACATTTATCTAGATAAGCATGTCCGGGGACACTTTGATCCAGGTATTTCTGTCCCCCGGACACGTTTTAGTGGTGTGGGGCAGAATTAGCCTTTGCAACCGACACGTCGTCCGATCCTTGTGCCTTTCAACCCTGTTTTGGAATCCATTTGGGATTAAATTTAAAACATAAACCCGAGTTTGGATAGTCTTACATCAAAATGCATCTTCTAGGCTATAGTTTTGACATAGATATTCTGCTTAGAACGAGGAAAACCACAAACAGTATTTTGGAAAAGCCGTATATAGTTGACGAGGACGAAGCCTCAGCCCCAGTCTCAGTTGAGTTGATAATAAAAAAAAATTATGATGATAACCCATAGGATGTCCTATTAAGGACACCGTAGTGGGGGCCATCTTGCTGCACCGATTTGTAAACTTGGGCTGTGGTTTTGGGGCTGTGGCTCCGGCCTCGAAATGCCGTCCTGCGCAGCCAGTGGGTGCACGAACCGCGACGAGCCTCGTGAACGGGGACAACTAGGTGTAACTTTTCACAGGTTAATCCAAAATCACTTTTGGAGATTGCGTTGTCGCGTGCAAGAGTAACTCGGACCCATATCGGCAATTTAACTTGAATTGGTCTCCAAGTAATCGTTAGGGGAAAAAAAACGTTGCAAACAGCTTACCGGGGTAGATGACCAAATTGCCAATTAATTTACAATGATGTACAATATAGAGGGCTTGAAGTTTCGATCATAATTATAGCATGCTCTAGGGCCTTTCTCAAAGACAACTTGTCTTTGGGATATTTAAAGACAACTTATGGGATATTTGGTCTACAATTTCTCTCCCTCCCCGCTCTCTTCCTCTCCCCTCTCCTTTCCCCTTTCTTTCCACTCTCCTTCTCCCCTGTATCTCTCCCTCTCTCAAACCCCACTCTCTCTCTCTCCCTTTCTTTCCCTCGACCCCTCCGTCTCCCAGTCTGCCCCCCTCTCTTCCCCCGTCTTTCCCCGCTCCCCTCCCCCTCTTTCTCCTCCTCCCCCCTCTCCTCCCGTCTTCCCCCGCTCCCTCTCCACGTACCCTCCCCCTCCCCCTCTCCGCGGCCCCTCTCTCCTCCCGTCTCCCCCGCCGCTCCCTCTCCCCCTCCTCCACCTCTTCCTTTGCCCCTTTCTCCCTCCCGTTATCTCCCCCGCTCCCTCTCCCCCTCCTCCTCTGCCCTCCTCCCCCCGTCTTAATTCCTCCCGCTCCCTCTCCTCTCCTCCCTCTCTCTTCTCCTCAACCTCCCGTATCCCAGGTTTCCAGTGCGGGACCGGACAGGCTTCGGCAGTGGCTTCTACACATGAGGCGCTCAGACTGGTCGCCGAGCAGTCGCTCTGTCTTGTGCTCGGCCCATTTCACACTGAGCTGCTTTGACAGAACCGGCCAGACCTGTCGCATCAAAGAATCGGCCGTTCCGACACTCTTTGCCATCCCAGAGCATCTGATCAAGGTACAGTATATGTACATGCACATGTAGTTATAGGCTTATAGGCCCTATCAAAATGGGTGGTATATTTTTTTTAAAGGCCCAATACAACATTGGGAAGGTCGGAAAACATTGATGTCCACAGATTTTCTTCTAATTTACACAGTAATTGTACATGGTCATGATAGAAAATCCCCACGTTGAAATCTTATACGGTCTGGGGTGCTGTACGTACTTTTCGAGAAATCGTCACCCAAACATCGACAGCCCGGCCTCGGTTATTACTTGAGAGTACAATGTAATAAACTATTTCCTACGCTACAGAATGGTGCGTAAACCGTGACAGTTTTTTGCATTTTTCTAGTTTCTCAGATTACCATTTGAGCTAAAACCGTATTGCTGTTTTGGAATGTTTTATGGTTTAACACACAAACTGTGGCAATCTTTTTTACCTTTACCGATGTTGTATTGGGCCTTGAACAAACTGAGGAAAAGAAGATACAAACAAAAAACGGGCCGTTTCCACTGCACCAAATAAACGCGATTGTTGGGATCGCGATTTGAAGCGCGATTCAAACTCCACTTTCTTTTTGCGTGTGTGACCACAATACACCCGATTATTAGTAGGATTCGAATCGCGATTCGGACTCCACTAAGAGTGAGACGTTTTCCAAAAAATCGCGTTTATTTGTGACGCGGTGTGTGTGGGAAATAACGCTCCACTGAATCGCGCCGGGTTTTTTTTAAACCCACAATGCACCGCTCATGCTTTGATTGACAGGAAGTGCTGTGCTTGTTTTCTGTCTCCCTGCATGGGCCACCCTCAAGGACACACCCACCATTTTGACCACAACTGCTAACCACAATCGGCTCACGATTATTTGGTCTGTGGGGACACGACAAATAAAACCGGTATTTGAATCACATTTCAAATCGCGACTATTTTCCGTAATACAAACTGCCTTTGTGACTTCAATGACCCAAATTGAGTGAGCACCCACATGTCCCCCCACCAAGGCCTCTTAGGATTATCCTCCCCAGAGGATTAGCTTTCCCGCCTTCCCGCCTCAGCGACTAGGCCCCCTTAGGATTATCCTCCCCATAGGATTAGGCTATCTTTCTCGCCTTCCCGCCTCAGCGATCAAGGACATAAAAGCGGATCCATCACCGAGTCCAACGTCGAGTTACCACTCAGGTTCTTTAAAGAAAAACTTCTTTCCCCAAATCCACAAGAAACCGAATGAATGAAACCAATTTTGCCAAACCAACTCACACGCGGGCAATACTACTGAAATTAGAGAAATCAGTGTTAAACCCCTACATAACATTGGTAAGATCGAAAAACAGATTTACATGAAACTTATTCAGTTTGAAGATGGTTATATATAGTAGAAACCTTGCACTGAAATATTTCTGCCTAAAATTGTGTATTATTTTTGGGAGAAAAGTGTGAAATAAATAGTTTACTTCTCACCGAGATCTAAACTATTTTTCGGAACTGTACGGCGTCGAATGCTGCTTTTTTCGCGAAACAAAATTAATGAACCGGTTTTCACAATTGAACTGAAATTTTCACAGGTGTGCTATTTCATGCATTATGTTGGATCAGACAACGTATGGATGCTATTCTTTGACCTCGACCAATGTTGTGTAGGGGCTTTAAATCAAACACCCAACTTCACGACTAATTAATATGAATTTCCCCTACTATCGTATCAAATGCCATGGGTAATATGCAAACATATTGCAAACTGTTTACTGACTAAATAAATGATCAAAAGGCAACTCTCAAAAATATAGAGGACCAGCTGACGTTTCAATCCTAGCAGGACCCTTTTTTCCAAAGACAGAATGCCGCAAGTGAAAAGATGTTTTCTTCTAAAAGGCAAAGACTATAGTTGGCTAGTATTAGGGAAGGCCACCATCTAAGGGCTGGATAGCTCAGATGGAAGAGCACTGGTACGTTAGTCTAGAGGTCTCGGATTCAAGTCTTGGTCCAGTCAAAGTTTTCTTTGACAATTTTTCAAATTGTTCAAAAGGTTCCCAGTCAGTTTTTCCTTGGTTTGTTTGATAGAAAAATGTATGTAATCCAATGAATTTAGGGGTGGGGCAAGTAGCTGAAATGGAATAAAACAGTCCAAATTCAGAGCGTGAATCTGCTTTGCTATAGAATCATTAGAAAAATGTATTGGTCATAATTGTTGATTGTCGATTTTAGGCTAAGGACGAAGAGGGTTCAACCAGTGCCACGGTAACACCACCGGTGGTAGAAAACATCGGCCCGGTACCGGTCAGAGTTCGCGCGGCGAGAGAACGCGACCTCACAGCCCTGGGCCCAATTTCATAGAGCCGCTTAAGCGTGAAAGTCTGCTAAGCTGGAAAAGTCTTTCTTGCGTAAACACGATTACAAACCGCACGGCGGTGTGATGTCAATTGCCTTTGACTTGTATTCCACTAACTCTTGAATTGCCAGGAAACAAAAGTGCAGTTTAGGTCGGCAAGGTGACCCTATGAATCCTGCCTTTTTGTGCTTAGCCAATTTCAGTGCTTAAGCGGCTCTATGAAATTGGGCCCTGGACCCGTGCCAAGACTCACGATTGATTGAGGAGATTGACGAGGAGGAGGAGGAAGAGGAGGAGGAGGAGGAGGAGGAGGAGGAGAATCGGGAGGAGGATATGGAAGAGGAGGAGGAGGAGTCTACACGCGAGGAGCACTCGTACGCCACCACCGCCTCCCTGCGCAGACTCAAGCGGCGACTGGACGCCACCAAGGCCGAGCTGGACCGGTGCAAGCGGAGGATCAAGACGCTGGCACCAGCGTGTCGCCAACCTCCGCAAGCTGATCACGTCGGTGCGGGCCGGCAACCCCGCCTGGGCCGACTGCTCTGCCTGCCACGCGCTGGAAACCTCCATTGCGTGCATGCTACGCGGCGTCAAAAAGTAGCCCCGCTGTCCGCACGCGATTTTTTTCCCCGTACCACATAATTCGCTATGGGCCCATATGTTTGTGCACATCCAAATTACGGGGTGGGGGCCAGGGGGAGTTGAGGGGGCTATACCAGTTGAAGTTAAAGCTATAGGGATAGGCTTTCTGCACAGCCAATAAGGCTATCTGCACAGCGAATACAACGTACGTGAACACTCTGAGTGTCCTGAGACTCGATTCTTCATACTTTGTTTGTGCACAAACATATAGGCCTATAGCGAATAATGTGGTACGGAAAAAGCTGCCGTACCACATAATTATTCGCTATGCGTCCTACGAAGTGCACATAGTATGAAGAATTCATATCTCAGGTCACTCACATCGTTCATGTACGTTGTATTTGTTTATTTAGCCTTATTCGCTGTGCAGAAAGCCTATCCCTAGCTTCAACTTCAAGTGGGACCCTTTCTTCTTCTTTCAAAATGCATGAGGCAAGCAGCAATATTATGTTATGTCCCTCAAGCATGCACTGCACCCAGCTCAGAGTTACTGGGTTTGGCTGAGTGAGGTTCCAACCCTTCCTTTGGTTCCTTCCTTTGGGGAAGACGCTTAATATCAACAGAGTAGGCAGGCCAGTGGACTTCGGTACTTCGGTGATGACGTCATCCAGCCCAGTGTAAAATCGTTCATGCGTCCGGACGGGATGCGGACACGTGCGGACTGCGGACGTACGGGTCCTGCCTGTCTCGTACATCCTGTACTTTACTGTATCTACAGTACATTGTATCCTCCAGTTACCGTTTTTCGACGATATAAGGACTTTGCTTCAAGCTGACCAATGTAGACGAAAGTATCACACTAAAAGAGCTCTCATCAGTCACTTTGTCCACACCACAGACTATTAGAATAATCATAGAGAAGGTTGATCAAGCCTGTCACTTCCATAAGATTACCCGGTTTTGTTGACGTCCGCGGCGCACCGCGCAGTAAGCATCGTCACCTATTTTCGATGATGGTGTTTAGTAAGGTGTCCCAGTGCAGCCAAACGCAAAATAAATTCTTAAAAGAACTAAAAATGCTGTGTGGCACTGTAAAATTCTTCCTTGTATGTTTTTTTGTGTGTTCATCTTTGTGGGTTTTTTTTTCGACACTGCTTCTAACACTTTCCTCAAATCATTCATAATGTATGCTTAAAACGTATTGGTCTGGTTGATGTCTTCTTTTGTGACGTTGTAGTGACCACTTTACTTCCTTTGCTTCTGTACCTTATTAGTGGAACTCTTTTTGTATAGGCAAAGCTCCCTGGAATTCACTGTGCAGGGTAGCCCCTTAAAGATATTAAATATATGCATGAATTAGCTAGCACTAGGCGCGGCCTCCTATTGGCATTGACTGCACCCAATTACAATAACAATACCATGGGCAGAGTCATGCAGTTCATATAGGAGGGCATGCAGGCATACTTACCACTCTCCCTCAGATCATGGTAGATGCCACACCTCTCTGCTAGTTCAGCTGCTTACAGTACATTAGTTTAGGATAGTTTGTGCACACACAGTTAGTTAGTAAATTAGTGTCTTAATACATTAAGGTAGTTTTCCCAGTAGTTATATTTAGTACAATATTAAACAGTAAAAAGGAACCAGACAACTTGACTGTGTGTGATACCTGGGTGTTGGCAGTAGTATACAGCCACCCCAAAAGGGTGTCCATACAGTCAGGAAACACCAACCCGGACCTCCACCAACAAAACAAGAGACGTTGATGAAGAGGTAAGCTATAAATAAGGAACCTCATCAATTGGTGACCCAGACGTGATTTTTTTTGGTGTAGGTACGTGTATCATTTTTTTTTTTCATTTGGGATTACACAAGAAAGAAAAAGGAACGACACATTCATGAATCTAAGTGAAAATATCAAATTCCTATTCGTAGCAGATTCTCGTGCATATTCGTTTGATCGCTACACAGTGCCTCCAGACTATCAAATTAGCATTGATTATATAATAAGGCGTGGTGCAACTATTTCAGATTTGATCCCGCCTACTTTAACTAAGCTTCGCCAGTACACCGAGCGAGATAGAATAATTGTCAGATTAGGTGCTGGAATAAATGACCTCACAGAATTTCATTTTGATTCACATCGTAATAAAGTACTCAAACGATCTGATGTAAATTCTGGAGATGTGATTTCACGACTGCGGCATTTCAAGGCTAAAGTACTGGAGGTTAGGGCAAATGCAATTATCTCTTTTGTTACCATCCCACCAGCATCCTTTGTCAAGTTTCAGAATTCAAGGCACCTAAAAACACCCATTTTGAGTGGTGATGTTCTGCGACAATATCAACGCGAGCTTGATGACACTGTAGATTTTGTGAATTCTTTCATTAAATCACACAACAGTGAGCCGCAACATCAAGTTGTTACTCGTACCTTGTCTTGGCATACCTCCGTTCGAAAGCCCTCCAAACGTAGAAGTCATTCTAGAAATCTAAATAAATCAGTTCGTAACGATTTTTCTGTTTTGTATGATGGTCTGCACGCTATCTCAACAATAAAGAGACGTTGGCACACTGAACTTCTCAAAGCATTTGAATTAGATAGGCAGGCAATTTTGCAAGTGTAAAGTTTTGTTAAAATCTCTCAGCGTTTAAAGTATCCTGTTAGGTGTTAAATTAGATATTTTCATCAGTAATATTTATCATTTAGTGTTGCATTATGGCTGAAGAAAAGCCCCTTGATCCTTCCCTATCGGCTGTTAGTTTAAAGTTGCCTCCCTTTTGGACAAACGATCCCACCATTTGGTTTGCACAAATTGAAGCTCAGTTTCTTACGAGAGGAATTGTTAATCAGAACACTCGCTTTGCCTATGTTGTATCATCGTTGCAACCCGAAGTTGCACAAGAAGTGCGCGACCTTTTGCTACATCCACCTCAACATAACCCATATGATCAAATTAAATCTGAACTTATTAGGCGTACATCTGCATCTGAACAAAAGCGCTTACATCAGTTGCTTATATCTGAAGAGTTGGGTGATAGGAAACCTAGCCAGTTGCTTAGAAGAATGAGGCAATTACTGGGTGAAAATATGTTGGAAGACAACATTTTGAAGCAGCTTTTTCTCCAACGGTTACCGACTAATGCACAGTCAATTTTAGCATCCACAAGCGAGAGTGTAGACATTGACAAACTAGCTACCATAGCCGACAAAATTTTGGAAGTTACACCTACTTCTTCCTCCGCAATCTCTGCGGTAGTTGCAGCAACCTCTCCATCTCCTTCTGAGACGGATGAGCTTCGTGACATGATAACTAAATTAAGCATGCAAGTCAAATCGCTAACTAAACAAGTGCAACAAAGTAGCCGTTCTAGATCGAACAATAAGGACAGAAGTAGAAGTAACAGTAGACGCAATTCTCAGTCACGATCACCCTCACGTGGTTCAAATGTGCCAGCTCACGCTGGAGGTGCCTGTTGGTATCATTGGCGTTTTGGGAATCGTGCACATAAATGTGTCTCACCCTGCACATATTCAGAAGGTAATGCAAGTAAGCAGGAAAACGGGAACGCCAGCAACTGATGGCGACTAGTTCGTCTGGCAAAGAGAAGAAAAGTCGTCTCTTTTATGTTACTGATCGTACTTCAGGGACTAGGTTTCTGGTTGATACTGGGGCAGATGTTAGCATTTATCCAGCGTCTTCCAAAGATAAAATCAGCTCTAGTCCATACTGTTTGCAAGCCGCTAATAAGACGCCTATTAAAACTTACGGGGAGAAATCCTTAACTTTAGATTTTGGACTTCGTCGCATTTTCAGATGGATTTTTGTGCTAGCAGATGTATCTTACCCAATTTTAGGAGCAGATTTTCTAGCACAATTTTCATTGGCAGTTGATGTAAGACATCATAGACTTATTGATATGCATACAACCCTTTGCATTCAAGGTACTAAGTCTAGGGAAGTCTCTGTTAGTCCAACACTTAGTATTTCTGAGGGCTCACAATTTCAATTATTATTAGGTCAGTACCCAAATATCACAAGACCTTGTTATAAAGAGTCTTCAGTAAAGCATAACGTAACTCATCATATCGTAACGGGAGGTCCACCAGTAAACGCACGACCACGTAGATTGGCACCTGATCGTCTCCGTATAGCAAAGGATGAATTTGATCACATGTTGCAGTTAGGCATTATCAGACCTTCACAGAGTAATTGGTCTTCACCCCTACACATGGTTCCGAAGAAGTCGAATGACTGGCGCCCTTGTGGTGACTACAGAGCACTTAATAATGCAACAGTACCCGATAGGTATCCCATTCCACATATACATGATTTTACATCAAGTCTTCATGGCAAAACTATATTTTCGAAGATTGATTTAGTAAGAGCATATCACCAGATACCTGTGGAACCCAGTGACATTCCAAAGACAGCAATTACTACCCCTTTTGGTTTGTTTGAATTTGTCAGAATGCCATTTGGTTTAAGAAATGCAGCACAGACTTTCCAAAGATTTATAGATCAAGTTCTGCATGGCCTTCGATTTGCATATGCCTACATAGACGACGTACTAATTGCTAGTTCATCACAGGAGGAGCACTATCAGCACCTTACGATATTATTCGAAAGGCTGAATGAGTATGGAGTGATTATTAACCCTAGCAAGTGTGTTTTTGGAGTGCAATACCTTGATTTCTTAGGACACCAGGTAGATTCAACAGGAATTAGTCCTCTTTCAGACAAAACAAAAGCTATCCAAGATTTTCCTCCCCCAAATTCTTTGAGGAAGGTACGAGAATTCTTGGGTTTGGTTAACTTTTATCGCAGATTTATACCTCACGCTGCTGATATTTTACGACCACTCACCAATCTTCTTGGAGGTACAGTTTACAACAAGGCCATTCAACTCTCTGACAGGGAACTCCAAGCTTTTAATGAAGCTAAGTCAGCTTTAACTCAAATAGCGATGCTCACTCATTTAGACATCTCTGCTGCACTTTGTATTGCCGTAGATGCATCTGATGTTGCTGTAGGTGGTGTACTCCAGCAGTTGGTAGAGGACCATTGGCAACCAATTGCTTTCTTTTCAAAGCGTCTTAAGAAAGCTGAGACTAAATATAGTACATTTGGTAGAGAATTATTAGCAGCTTATCTCTGTATCCGACACTTTGCTCATATATTGGAAGGCAGATCTTTCCATATTTTTACGGACCACAAACCACTGACATACTCTTTTGCAGCTGGCCCAAATCGCTACTCACCACGAGAAATAAGGCATTTGGATTATATTTCCCAGTTCACAACTGACATTCGCCATGTAAAAGGCAAGGATAATGTCGTTGCTGATGCCCTATCTCGTCCACTTGTCGGCATTATAGAGACTAGCAGAGCTAGCATTGATTTTGAAGAAATTGCTTCACTGCAAAAAGATGATGAAGAATTACGCAAATTACGGAATTCATCATCCTTGCGCTTACAAGAAGTACCATTATCTACTTCTCATGGTATGATTACTTGTGATACTTCATCTGGTACGGCAAGGCCATATGTACCCATGAAACTACGACAAGCAATTTTCCATTCTTTGCACTCATTGTCTCATCCAGGCATTCGTGCAACACAAAAGCTCGTTACACAGAGATTTGTCTGGCCAAGCATTAATCGTGATGTCCGAAGATGGACGCGAGGTTGTTTAAAGTGCCAACAAGCTAAGGTACATCGCCATAATATGGCACCAGTTGGTACCTTTGCCTTACCTAAAGCACGCTTTAACCATGTGCATATAGACATAGTAGGACCTCTACCTCCATCTAATGATTATAGTTACATTCTTACCATCATAGACCGATTTACCAGGTGGCCAGAAGCTATTCCTATCCATAACATAACGGCCGAGACTGTTGCAAAAGCCTTTGTAGAGCGCTGGGTAGCAACATTTGGGGTGCCAAGTATTATTACAACTGATAGAGGTGCCCAGTTTGAGTCAGCACTGTTCAAACAACTTAACCATATCTTCGGAGCAAAGCGTATCCGTACTACAGCTTATCACCCGATGGCTAACGGAATGGTGGAACGCTTTCACCGACAGCTTAAGTGTGCCATTAAAGCGCAACCACATCCTACTCACTGGACAGAGGCATTGCCGATCATTCTTTTAAGCATCCGTACTACATATAAAAATGATCTTAAATGTTCAGTAGCTGAAATGGTATTTGGTAGTACTCTTTCCCTTCCATGTGAACTTGTAACAGCTGATAATGAAGAGATTATACCACTTGATTCAGCCAATTATGTTCATCGTTTGAAACAACACATGGCCGCCTTACGGCCAAGTGCACCTCGGCTATCCACAAAAAGAAGTCAAATTCATAGCGACTTGAAAAACTGTAGCCATGTCTGGGTACGTACTGACTCAGTACGAAAACCATTACAGGCACCATACAAAGGCCCATATAAAGTGCTAAGCCGAAGTGATAAAGTATTCAAACTTGATTATCATGGGAAAGAGGAAACCGTGAGCATAGACAGACTCAAAGTAGCATATCTTGATGATGATATCATGACTGACATTGACATGCAGAAAATTAAAGAACTTAAGGAACAGCCCAAAGTGGAAAAACCTGAACCCCCAACGAGAATTACTCGGAGTGGGAGGCATGTTCGCTGGCCAAGTAGATATATCCAGGCGATATTACCCAGCGATACAAATTTTATTTCTCTTGGTTGAAATAGGTGTATTGTAGTATTGTCGATTTCTTCATGTTCACTCGTAATCTAGGGAGGAGCTAGATGTAGTGACCACTTTACTTCCTTTGCTTCTGTACCTTATTAGTGGAACTCTTTTTGTATAGGCAAAGCTCCCTGGAATTCACTGTGCAGGGTAGCCCCTTGTAGATATTTAATATATGCAGGAATTAGCTAGCACTAGGCGCGGCCTCCTATTGGCATTGACTGCACCCAATTACAATAACAATACCAAGGGTGGAGTCATGCAGTTCATATAGGAGGACATGCAGGCATACCTACCACTCTCCCTCAGATCATGGTAGATGCCACACCTCTCTGCTAGTTCAGCTGCTTACAGTACATTAGTTTAGGATAGTTTGTGCACATACAGTTAGTTAGTAAATTAGTGTCTTAATACATTAAGGTAGTTTTCCCAGTAGTTATATTTAGTACAATATTAAACAGTAAAAAGGAACCAGACAACTTGACTGTGTGTGATACCTGGGTGTTGGCAGTAGTATACAGCCACCCCAAAAGGGTGTCCATACAGTCAGGAAACACCAACCCGGACCTCCACCAACAAAACAAGAGACGTTGATGAAGAGGTAAGCTATAAATAAGGAACCTCATCAACGTTTAAAAAAACTCCACAATCCTTTTTCTCACTGCTTCTTCAGCTATGACCTTTCCCAATGTCACTCCAGAGACACATTTCCTCCTTGGTACTTTCTCTAGCTGCCCTTTTATTTTTTTCCAGTTTTTATAAAAGCCTATTGGGCCATGTTACTTTTTGTCTTTAAATAATAATAAAAATATATATATATAAAATATATAAGCGAGACGCCCTATTAGAGCCTCCATAGTTTTTACCCAGAACTGACTGCCTTAAGTTGCGTGATATATATATTTTTTTACGTATGTTGGGTTTTGTTATGGTACACTCAGATTTTTTTTAGGACCAAAAATAAAGAAAACTGGAGCTTCGAAGCAACTGCCAATTTTGTACCTAGGAAAATAGACCCCAAAAGAGCAAGTTTTTGAATCACATGAGTTTGGCCTACTGAAAGAGCCTTAACTTTCCAAATTCTCGGTGACGGACAAAGAGCAGGAAACAAACTGTAAGATACGAAGTCTAAGATCGTTATACGGAGTTGTTTTCATCGTGCGATGTGAGTTATATTTAGAAGGCTAAGCGCCGAAAACGTGTACCGTCGAAAACGGGGGTTCCCACGATACAAGTACAGATTATACGTCCGGAGGAAGTTCGTATTAGCGTACGAATCCGATCGGTATACGAACCCGAAGTATCGAACGGTCCCGACCGAGAGATCCCGAATGGCCGAAGCCCGTTGGCCTTCCTAATCTGTTGATATTAAGCGTCTTCCAACATTTGGATCGTGCCGCTGCCGTTGCTGTTTCACTGTTTCGCTGTTTGTTACGCAAGGCCAAGGGTAAGGTCATCGGTAAGGGAATTCATCGGTAAGCCCTGGGGCAAGAACGTTACACGTAAGTGTTCTAATTGGAAGGATCAAATACAGTGGCCTTCCCCTTTTTTTTTTAGACAAACCCACTTCATCATGTTGTCTAGTCCGAGTAACTTGGACCCGACAAGTCACCCTTTTTTATCGAATTTTGTAATTTTCAGTTCCGAAAATCAAAATTTCCAAAAATCGATAAAAAAAGGGTGACTTGTCGGGTCCAAATTACTCGGACTACATGTTGTCGGTTGCTTTCACTGAACTTCAAGTCATGGAGTCTAAATAAAATTGTTAATGTTATTTGCTATTTTCCTGCTAAGTCTTCATTTTTTGTTACTTTGCCTGTCTACAGAGTACAGGTCACATCTGTCAACTGTAACATAATCAATTCGGCCGTGACTACTCCAGAAATTTGTCGTAAATGCAGCATCATTATGTAAACAAATGCAGAGCGTGTCTTTGTATCTGAGGACTGGCAAGACAAGAGAGGCTTTCTCTAGCCCTAGATAAAGTCCACCATTTGTAACATGAATGCAAATGGACGTATAGGTTTGTGATGCTGGAGACAGTGCTGTCTCATCGTCCACCGCAATGCTCAAGATATCCTGCTGTAAGTTTGTGACGAGGACGTCGGGGACCTTCCTCCGGCGCCCGCCCGGGGCTGTACATTTCCAGCGGAGCTCCTTCGCCCGGCTGCCCGGCCTCAGGCCCCCGTTGCCACCCAACGCATCCTCCGTCGTTTGCATCGGAGCCTCTGTATGCAGCGGCACGCTGCTGCTGCTGAAATCCGGTCTCGTCGTCCGAGGGCACTGCCAGCAGGCTGCGACGCCGCCATCAGTAGCTGCAGTAGCAGCGGGGACGGCGCCCGTCTCGCCGAAGCGCAAGAAGCAGAAGAAGCGGCGCAGCAACGCCGTCGTCCGCGCCGCCTTCTACCTCTACAAGTGGCTGAGCCTCGGCGGCCGGCTGGTCTGGATCGCGGTCGTCTTCGGCCCGCTGCTGGCTGCCTACCCGCTGACCCACTGGTCCGGCCGGGTCCGGCGCGGCTGGCAGCGGCTCCTCCTGCGGGCCGTGGAGATCTCGGGCCCCACCTTCATCAAGCTGGGCCAGTGGGCCAGCACCCGGCGCGACCTCTTCTCGCCCGACTTCTGCGACCTCTTCTCCAAGCTCCACCTGGACGCGCCCCGCCACTACTGGTACCAGACGGAGAAGAAGCTGGAGCGCTCCTTTGGCAAGCACTGGCGCGACGTCTTCGTCCGCGTGGAGGCCTCGCTGCACTCTGGCTGCGTGGGCCAGGTCTACAAGGGCTACATGCGGCTGGAGGCGCTCTCTGAGGAGTGCCAGGAAGCCCTGCTCGATGACGATGATGAGCCCTCCGAGTTTGACGACGGTGAGAGAAGGGCCACTGTCTGCTGACCACTGGTCTGATATGGACCTGTCCTGTGTGCTTTGTCAAATTGCTTGCATTGGGGGCCCCAAAAAAAACCCACAGGCCCAGAATGGATTCCAAGTTGGATAGTCTAGTTTCTTATGACATATCCTTCCCTATCTGCCAAATTATCGCCATTGGGAAAAAAATATCACATGTTTGGAATGATGGATTCTCAACCCCATGATTGGAATTCATCTAGAGTTGTGTCCTTTGGTCCTTTGGTTGTGTCCTTTGGTCTCATCTCTATTGTTGAAAAATGCAGTGTACTTAAAAGACACTTAAAAGTCCACAAATTCATTTGTTAAAGCAATACAACACTAAACGACGCTGTAAATATGTTCATTTCTCTTATGTAATACTTGTCTTTCATTTCAAAAGCATCTTTGAACAGTGGGAACACCACATTTTGAAAAAAAAAAATAAAAAGCCTCTCTACTTCCTTTTCAAAATTTCAGACGAGATTTTTTTTTTTTTTTTTTAATTCGGCCTAGTGAGCAATTCAAAGAAATTACCTATACAGTCTACCAGTACGTGCAACAGGCTATCCATTCTGTGACCTTTAACACTCATTCACATCATAGGTACTTCAATGCTTCCCTCCAATCTTTTCACAGGCCGGGAGATTCTGAAGCTGGACTGGTTTTTCCGGAAGCAGACCAAGGATCTGTACGAGGATGACGAGGACAACAGGCCAGCAGAAACAACGGACAACTCAGAAGGTTCGCCAATCGAAGCACCTTTTCTATTTGACGATAAAGTGACGTGAAATCAAAGCCCTCATTTTCCAGAGGACCTTCCCAGTGTCAGATAGAAATGAAATAGAATCAATGTAGAATCAATTCCAGTCGATTATTTGACAAGGCCACCATCTAAGGGCTGGATAGGTCAGATGGAAGAGTACCAGTTTATAGATCTCGGGTTGAAGTCCTGGTCCAGTCAAAGTTTTTTTCTTTTCCCAATTTGTGCAAACATTCTCAGTCAGCTTTTCCTTTGTTTGTTTGACTAGGATCAAAGTAGATCAAAGACACGACTTCTTGTAAACTTGATCATTTCTTGGGGCTTCAGAAAGACTAATATTTTTTAATATATTTTATTGATAGTATTTTTAGAGAAAAGAGTAAAATAAATTGTTTATGTCTCACCCCTTGATCTAAACAACAATACATTGAATGCTGCAATTCACGAAACAAATTAAGCGGTTTTCACTATTTTCTCGAGACTCGGTTGGCGGATTGAGCTGAAATTTTCACAGATGTGCTATTTCATGCATGTATGTTGGATCAGACAACGTATGGATGCAATTCTTTGACCTCGACCAATGTTGTGTTATCCCTTTAAGAAAGGTGCTGCTAAGATCAGCAAATTTTCGTTCAGTTCACTTTTAGCTCGATTCTTGAAGGCCCGTCTCAAACAGGTTCCAATCTACATTCTACGGTAAATGTCAAAGTAAAATGATGAAGTTCAAGGCCTGGTAAAGACTGGCAAAATGTGTGACAGTTGTGAAGTTTTTTGGTTTTCTGTTTTGTAGAGGGGAACGGTTCAGGGGATGATGACGCTTCCCTGGTGCACATTGCCAAATCACTGAAGGAGAGTGAAGACATCATACCTGTGGCCATCAAGGTATCTAGGCTAAGTCATTCATGGAGTCTTTATTGATAAGAACGTACGGAGAGCACGGAACACTGGGTGTGATGAAGATTTGGAGCATTTTGTGCCATTTTCAAAGCTGGCTTAATACAACACAGTCAGGAACAATGAACACCTAGGTGAAATTAATCATTAAGAGTACACTGCGTGTACAAGCAAGTCAAGCAATGCACATTTGGACATCTGTGTGGCTGTTCTTGGGCTACATACATGTACTGTTTATGGTTTTTGGGTTACAACTTGAAAAATAGTGGTGCCCGGATTTGGAGGGCCCAGCCTATAACACGCTCTGAATTCGGAGGTCCCGGCACCAAGTGATTAACCACTTCGCGCCGGGACCTCCGAATCCGGAGGTCAATTGGATTGCCTATGCAACGGGGCCCTCCGAATCCGGGCACCACTATTGTCCACATTCTAAACAAAGACTCTTTTCAGCTTAGAACAAAGCAATACGAATCAGTACAAAGACCCTTTTTGACGCAAGTTGCCACATGAATTGCAAGATTAGCAGCAGTAATTGTGCAATAGGATCGAAAGGTCAGGCCTATATGTATTGCAAAGTTAGTGAGCAATTTGTAATGTTCAGGTTTTTTTGGTATTTACTTCTGGCTTACATACAGAATAATGATAATTATTATAATTATATCACCTGGCTAGGGATGTAAGACTTCCGGAAATTTCTGAGATTGGCATGATTTAAATTTTTTTTTTTTTTTTATGTCAAACAGGCATCTCAAACAGCTCATTTTTATCTGTTAAAAGTTAAACCCTAAAAACTAAAGGACGCATGCACCCCTGCCGTGAATCTCTCGGTCGCATAAGTGCTACCTCGCAGTCGCATCTCTCGGTTGCGTAAGCGCTTGCTCGCAGTCGCACAATTTATTGTCCTTCGGTGATTTTCCGAAAATGACTTTGTCGGTCACTTACATCCCTGCCTGGCTAAATTGATTGTTGTCAGGTGCTTCATCCTGGCATCTACCGGCGTGTGCAGTGGGATCTGCAGCTGCTTCGAGTCCTGGCTAGCTGCCTGTCTATCCTGCCTAACCTGAAATGGCTGAGCCTGCCCGAGTGCGTGGAAGAATTTGATGCGCTGATGAGGAAACAGGTTTGTCTTGATCAAGAAGGAATTTAACAGCCAGGGGATTGGATATAAAAACTCTTTGATTACTGTTTGAGTAATGGCATTGGAATTTGAACCCAGAACCACTGATTCAACGCACCAGCCTTCCTAAGAGTCAACTTGGCTGTACCAATCAGTGGCAGTTTATTGAGCCCTGAAAGTGGGGTTTAGTTAGTGATTTCTAACTTGACACTAAGTAATGTTGGTTGATGTGCCTCTTGTTTGCTCTAGCACAAAGTGGGGTTTAGTTAGTGATTTCTAACTTGAGACTAAGTAATGTTGGTTGATGTGGCTCTTGTTAGCTCTTGTACAAAGTGGGGTTTAGTTAGTGATTTCTAACCTGAGACTAAGTGATGTTGGCTGATGTGGCTCTTGTTAGCTCTTGCCCAAAGTGGGGTTTGGTTAGTGATTTCTAACCTGAGACTTAGTGATGTTGGTTGATGTGGCTCTTGTTAGCTCTTGTACAAAGTGGGGTTTAGTTAGTGATTTCTAACCTGAGACTAAGTGATGTTGGTTGATGTGGCTCTTGTTAGCTCTTGTACAAAGTGGGGTTTAGTTAGTGATTTCTAACCTGAGACTAAGTGATGGACAAATGGGTTTTGATTTGTGATTTCTAACCTGACACTCATTGATGTTGGCTGACGTGCCTCTTATTTTCTCTTGCACAAAGTGGTGTTTGATGAGTGATTTCAAATTTGATGCTTAGCGACGTTGGCTGATGTGCCAACTCTTGTACTCCGTCACGCAGATTGACCTAAGGATTGAAGCCAACAATCTGGACACGTTTGTGGAGAACTTCAACGACGTCAGCTTCATTCGATTCCCTCGTCCTCTCCGGCCGTTTGTCAGCAGGGATGTCCTAGTTGAGACCTATGAGGTATCCCTTACAATCCTCGTCCTCATAATCAGGTGCCCAATTTCATAGAGCCGCTTAAAGCCCCTACACAACATTGGTCGACGTCAAAGAATAGCATCCATACATTGTGTGATCCGACATATGCATGAAATAGCACACCTGTGAAAATGTCAGCTCAATCCGCCAACCGAGTCTCGAGAAAATTTTGAAAACCGCTTCATTTGTTTCACGAAAATGCAGCATTCAATGCCGTACTGTTCCGAAAAATAGTTTAGATCTCGGTGAGACGTAAACTATTTCTTTTACTCATTTCTCCCAAAATGCAACATTTTAGGCAGGAATATTTCAGTGAGAGGTTCCTACTATAACCACCTTCAAACTGTATAAGTTTCATGTAAATCTGTGAGCATTTCTGTTTTTTGATCTTACCAATGTTGTGTAGGGGCTTTAAGCGGCTCTATGGCATTGGCCCCTGGTGCTGTGTCCGTCACAGACATCGGCAATCTTATCCCTCCAATCCTCTTGATTTACAAGCCTTTTGAAGGAAGTTGATAGAACCTATCTGCCTGCTTGTAACCCACTTAATATGGCTATGAAGATGAGCGAGACTTTATTTCTCTCTAAGTTCTCCTCCGTTTGATTATTGGATTTCCCCTGCCAGTACTCTTCTTTCGATGCCTACTTTGACTTGTCCTAAGCGGAGGCACGAGAAGGCCTTACTCCACCTCTTTTTACTAATGCAGGAGTTATTACAATCCTTCATAATAATATGTAATAACAATAGATAGTGTTTATGTATTGCTTCATGAAGGGCTTTCTAAGCACTGAAGCCAATTGAAGGATCAGAAAAAAGTGTTTCATGTCAGAAACTTGTTTTCTTTCCAGTGGTCCCACTAACAAGGTCTTGCTCTGAAGTAAATACAAAATCTGCTGCAAACTGCTCACTGACTAAACTGACCTGTAATACAAAATCTCAAAAGTTAGAGGGCCTGACATTTCGATCCTAGCAGGGCCTTTCTCAAAGGCAAAGTGACCAACGGTCTTGCTCTAAGGATATTTGAATATCAGTTCCTGCTTTCCCCCTGCCTACGATCTTGCCCTTTTTTAAAAGGAATGTCAATTCCTATATCTGGCCTTCCTGAGTCCCTCTCTATCTCATTCTTTCTCTAGCCCTTAACCTTGAGCGGCTTTTCAGCCTTGTTTTGGGTGATTTTGCATTAAAAAAAAAAAATTAAAAATATAAATAATAAAGCAGTTTTCAATAGTTTTGTGTCGTAGTTGTAAAATTTCAATGAGGTAGAGGGTCGGACATTTCGATCCTAGCAGGACTTTTCTCGGCGGCAGAACATTCATCCTCTCAATGTGCTGTCTTGGAGTTGAGGTTAAGAGTCGTCTTGATTCTTGGCTGTCTTGTTATTACCCTCCAGGAGGGAGACTACATCTCCACGTTCATCAACTCCGACGACGGGGACAGGCCCGAGGGTCTGAACGAACGGCTGGCTGCCATGGGCATTGATGCTCTGCTGAAAATGGTACGTGTAGGTAGATGCCGACAAGGCAATGGCCATCTCAAATCCCGACACTACAAACCCTGTGCTAGCTTACTTGCGGCGCAGCTTTGAAATAGACAAAATGGTAGGCGACACTTGGTAGGCGGTAGGCGTTGCATCAATGATTGTAAGTGAACTGACATTTCGATCCTAGCAGGACTTTTCTTAAAGGCAGAGTCTGAGTTTTAAAAAAACCAGCACAGGCAGGTTTATTGGAGTTTTTTCACACTCACACTCACACTTTTAGATGTCTAAAAAGAAGATTTTTGAAACACCCACAATTTAAATGCAACAGTTTGGCCAATACCAGTTGCGTGTGAATAGCCTTTATAAATGCTTTTGCAAATGAACTCCTCACATCTTCCGATCTCCGTCTCCATCCCCCCCCCCCCGCCATCTCCGAAGATCTTCGCGGACAACTTTGTGCACGCCGACCTGCATCCGGGCAACCTCCTGGTCCAGGGGGCTGCGGGCTTCACCGGCGAGACGGGCAACATCCTGAAGATGGAGGACATGTGCGACACGGTGGTCATCAGCGTCAAGCCCAAGGAGTGCCCACTCAAGCTGGTCATGCTGGACACCGGCATCGTGGCCAGCCTCAGCGACTACGACCGGCAGAACTTCCGCGACGTCTTCACCAACGTGCTGCTGGGAAAGGTGAGGGCCGCCGATCCTTTCAGACCGGCCAGAGAGCGTCGGCCCAGCGCAAGGCGCGTGTACAGTGAAACGGGCGGCGCTCCGAACTCGGAGATCCCGGCACGAAGTGGTTGATGTCCAGTGTAAAATCTCCAAGACCGAGGATGCAGAGAGGCCGCTCTGGACATAGAGCGCCTATTATTCAGAATGATATACAAAAAATTTTGCAAACTGCTTACTGACTAAAATTGTGACCCAGCACAGCATAATGAGGAATAACCCCTACTTTTGAGATTTTGAGATTTTCTAATGATGTGAAAGAGTATACCATTAGCTTTCAAAAGATATCATATTTATTTCCGTATGAACTGTTGTAAATAGTACAAGGGGACTTTGCTCGTTCATTTGGCACCAGACACATTATAGCAGCACCAGTCTAACTCCTCCAAAGTGGCCATTCAAAAAGGCAGGATCTTTATATTTTCATGAAAACAGTACACAAACACTCGTTTTTTCAACATTTAGAGACGGAATTCGGAAAAATCCTTTGGACATAATATCCTCCAATACATTATTTTTTGATCTTTTAATCGAATTGAGAAGATACTTTGACTTCAGGCGTTGTTTACTCGAAAAGTGTTTTGGTGGGATATTCCTCATGTCGCTGTGCCGGGTCACAATTACCAAAAAGCAAATCATAAAATTTAGTGGGCCTGACGTTTCGATCCTAGCAGGACCTTTCTCAAAGGCAGAATTTTTTTTCTTCTTCTAACATCTGCCATGCTTTGTGTTAACTCTAGGGAGAGATGGTGGCAGAGCTCTTCCTTCAGCACACCAATCACATGTGTCCGGACGAGACCAAGTTCAAAGCGGACATGGCGGAGCTGGTCATCTCGGCCCACCAGCAGACTGTCAAGCTGGGAATGGTGAGCACCGGATGCCGTTCATTACTTTGCAGCTATCACTTGGTTCCCAAAATGGATCCTTAACCCTAAACCCCCTAGCACTCTTTACTTGGAATCCTCCTCAATCCTTCACAATCCTCCAGTGTAAATATAACAACCTTCCTCAATCCCCCACAGTCCTCCAGTGTAAATTTAACAACCTTCCTCAATCCTGCACAATCCTCCAGTGTAAATTTAACAACCTTCCTCAATCCTGCACAATCCTCCAGTGTAAATTTAACAACCTTCCTCAATCCCCCACAGTCCTCCACAATCCTCCAGTGTAAATGTGACACCCTTCCTCAATCTTCCACAATCCTTCAAGATCTCATTATAGCATGCTTCCTCAATCCTCTACAATCCTCTGGTGTAAATGTGACATCCTTCCTCAATCCTCCACAATCCTCCAAGATCTCATTATAGCATGGTTCCTCAATCCTCTACAATCCTCCGGTGTAAATATGACACCCTTCCTCAATCCTCCAGAATCCACCAATATCTCATTATAGCATGCTTCCTCAATCCTCCGGTGTAAATATGACACCCTTCCTCAATCCTCCACAATCCTCCAAGATCTCATTATAGCATGCTTCCTCAATCCTCTACAATCCTCTGGTGTAAATATGACACCCTTCCTCAATCCTCCACAATCCTCCAAGATCTCATTGTAGCATGCTTCCTCAATCCTCTACAATCCTACAGTGTAAATATGACACCCTTCCTCAATCCTCCACAGTCCTCCAAGATCTCATTATAGCATGCTTCCTCAATCCTCCACAATCCTACAGTGTAAATATGACACCCTTCCTCAATCCTCCACAATCCTCCAAGATCTCATTGTAGCATGCTTCCTCAATCCTCCACAATCCTCTGGTGTAAATATGACACCCTTCCTCAATCCTCCAGAATCCTCCAACTGGAAATGTTCATGCCTGCTTCAATCCTCCACAATCCTCCACCACAACCCGGAGGATTGATATGGAGGATTGAGGAAGGTCCACTGGTCAAACATTGTATCAAAAAAAGAAAGCTGCAACACCCATCCAATGGACACTGTGGAGGCAGAGGTGGAGGTGGAAATGGCAGGGACATGCATGTCACAAGGCATTAATTTCACGTCCTAGAACAGCTCTACCCTGGACCCCACCATAGAGCTGCCTAAATGTGGAAATCCGCTAAGCATGCAAATTCTTCCTTGTGTAAACAGAGTTACAAACTGCACTGTGAGTCAATGTCAGTGGGGTTTGAATTGTATATCACTTTTCCTTTGCTTAGCATGAATCAAAAGTGAGGTTTAGGTTGGCAGGGTGAGCCCCCCATAAATCGTGACAGGGGAGAAGAAATCGTGACAGGGGAGAAGAAACCCATAGCGACAGGAAGAAACATGACCAAGAACAGGAGGGGGAAAAAGCTGACAATTTAAACCTAGGTCTTAGCCTAGAGACAGCCCCCAGAACTGCAGCCTACACGGCCAGTTGGAGATCCCCCCGTGCTTCTTTGAGCAACAGACTGCTCAAAAGAGGATTGAGTGAGTGCGTCTTGGTTTAAAGCTTCTGACTGGCATCCCTCGTCCTGGAAAACATAGCTGACTATTTTGGGAAAGCCGCTATGTAAGATCTGGATAGCGCGGACGGTAAGAGCAACGGTACGTTAAACCAGAGGTGTCAGGTTCCCTCGCCCAGTTAAAGTTTAACGGAGTCCATGTTGTTTTGTCGGCAGATGCAAGTTGGTACGCTGCTCGAGGACCTGTTCTCCCTGATGATCAAGCACAAGGTACGCACCAGCTTCTTATCTATCACTCAACAATTGGAGTTGTTTACGGTCGCATACGGGATGAATGACAACCTTCTTACAGGCGGAATGGCAAGGAAAGAAACATTGCACGGGGGACAAAAAGAATAAGGAATCCTGGGCAGAGGATGAAAGCTGTTTGACAGAAAAGGGTGAGATGAAAGGGAAAGTCCAATAATAAGGAAGGGATCAGAGGAGGGAATATCAAAGGGAAATTCAGGCAAAGGGAAGGGATCAAAGGGAAATTCAGGAAAAGGGAAGGGATCAAAGGGAAATTCAGGAAAAGTGAAGGGATCAAAGGGAAATTCAGGAAAAGGGAAGGGATCAAGGGGAAATTCAGGAAAAGGGAAGGGCTCAAAGGAAATTCAGGCAAAGGGAAGGGATCAAAGGGAAATTCAGGAAAAGGGAAGGGATCAAAGAAGGGAAGATCAAAGGGAAATTCAGGCAAAGGGAAGGGATCAAAGAAAATTCAGGCAAAGAGAAGGGGTCAAAGGAAATTCGGGCAAAGGGAAGGGATTAAAGAAGGGAAGATCAAAGGGAAATTCAGGCAAAGGGAAGGGATCAAAGGAAATTCAGGCAAAGAGAAGGGATCAAAGGAAATTCAGGCAAAGGGAAGGGATCAAAGAAGGGAAAATCAAAGGGAAACTCTAGCAAAAGGGAAAGACTCGATGAAGGCAAGGAAAAGTTGAAAGGAACAGGGGATTCTCCTGATTCTGATTTGCTTCCTCTGCCTGAAGAATCCTTGTACAAGATGCTGTGATGCTGTAAGATTATCTCTGAACTGTGAAAGAGGCGGCGATTCCAAAAAAGAACCGGTGGAGTAAGACCTCGTACAGTCCCCCCTTCCCCACCGCCACCAGTGTCCAAGGCTTCGCATCCCACCTGAGAAACCTAAGAGTCCTCTCGGTTGATTGGCTTCATTCTCCCAGGTCAAGCTGAACGGCAACTTTGCCTCCATCATGCTGGCCATCATGGTGCTGGAAGGTCTCGGCCGGTCTCTGGACCCAAACCTGGACATCCTGGATGCAGCCCGGCCGATGCTACTCGGCGGTGTCGTCTGACAGCGGAAGATGTCCGGCGCCGGGCACTAGACTTTCAAGTGACGCGATTAATCCGAATTATATTGGCAGGAGGTTCCCCCCGGGCTGCTTGAAGAGACCTGGGTTGAATTTCACAAAGCCGTACGATGCATCGTAACTCAACTTACGATCGATAACCCATCGTAAGTTGTGATGGGCCGTATGGTTTCTGTGCTTCGCTCATCGTCTTGCGATTGATCTTAAGTTACGATGGGTTTATTGAAATCCACCGCTGGGCTTGCTTTCACAAAGCCTTACAATACATCGTATTGACTCAACTAACGGCGATAATTTCTGTGCATCGCTCATCGTCTTGTGATTGACCGCAAGTTACAGTGTTGTTTGATGAAATTGACCACAGAGGTCAGTTTTATTGAATTCGGCCATTTTTTTTTTTAAATCAAAGTCATAAGTTGTCACAGACTACTCAGAATGCACCACAGAGCATCTAGAATCCAAAATTTTCCCGGGCCCTTAAGCAGGCCCCAAACCACACACCGTAAGGGCTTCGTGCTTCGCGCTCGCAGTTTCATTCGGACATTTTCCTCTTTTTTTACAATTCAAGAGTTGCATGCCTGCATACCATGATCAATCCAGGACAGTGGATGGCGGGTGCTGCACAGGCTATTGCAAGGACAAGGGGTTATCCATTGTATGTCTGGTTACAGTGGAATGTAAAGCATTGTGAAATCCAGCCAAGGATGAATGCTTTGTAATGCGATCAAATGCTGCACTGCTGAAGCGGTGTGGGTTATCATAGTGCTTCACCACGTTGCACCGGGCCACTTTTCAATGCCCATAACCGCCACATATATTTGAAAAAAGTAATGTCCCATTTTCAACACTCGCTAAACCACCGGAAACAACCAATGCTCGTGAAATAAAACAATCAGAGTACGCTATGCATACAAGTGAGTCAAACCTGGCACAATTGGACATCTGTGTGGCTTTTGTCAGGCTATAGATTGCGTCCTTGGTGTAAACAAGTTTTTAATTCAAACTCGGACAGTAGAAGTGCCTGGATTCAGAGTGCCCGGCACATAGCAACACCACCGACGCTCCGAATTCGGAGAACCTGGTTCAAAGTGTTGCTGTTAACAAATTCTACACAGTTGGTTATTAGTTGCTACATGGTGAATGACGGAAGTTGTGATCGTGATTCGTCTATAAAGTTGCAGGCCCACAGGGAGGGATTTCACAAAGCCTTATGGTGCACCTTGACTCAACTTACGATGGATATCATAGCCCATCGTTAGTTGTGATAGGCCATATGGTTTCTTAGCATCACTCATCTTGCAATTGATTTTAAGTTACGATGAGTTTGGTGAAATCGACTGCCGGTGTGTTTGTCCACAAAGCCTGCGATACTCGGACGACCTCTGATACGCTTCCCATGTCCAGATGCCTCATAGTGAAAAATTTAAACAAAAATACCTCCTAGTTGTTTGCGCTGGAATATCAACCAAACATGTGTTTTGTGCTTGAAGTTACCAAATCAAATTAATAAAACGCGTAATGCATGTATCCAATAATCTAATTCAAATTATTGTCTGAATTTGAGGACTGTCTTTCAAGGGGGGAATCTATCCATGGTTTTTTCCAGTTAGTTTTTGGCTAAGCATTTTTTTTTTTATTACCCACCTTTTAATCTGTGGTTTCAAAGATGACATGTTCTACGTCAAAAGCAATATGATTCATTCAGGCCTGCATTGTATTTTCTGGACTCCAACATTTTTGGGTGACCTAGCTGGGATGGCTTTAGAAAGTTACTGCTTCGGAGATGGTCTAAGTATCGATCGGGAAAAGATTACAGCCACAAAGGGCCTCTTCTTGAACGGTACTTTGTCCTTTTACTGTGGCTGAAATTCATACGGCCAGTTATAGACATTGGCATGAGAACAAAGGGCATTTTCCTCTTGTGTGAATGAATGGAAATTCATCTGGTTATTTAGCATGGACATTTTGAGTGATACACACAATCTTAAATAATGTATACTTTTGCTACCTCAAGAGGGCGCTAGACAGGCACTTCTGGATCAATGAATTGCCAATCCATGGTGTTCATTTTCTTACGCCAGTATGCCGTGAGTAAGATATTCACTATATTTCCCATAGTTAGTGAAGTAAAAAGACCCACATGGGAATTTTAGTTTAAGTGAAAAAAAAAATTCATGCAAGATTTGTGTATGTTATCTGCACAACTATGGTTGTATAATGTGTGTTTTTAGCATAAGGTTATTAATGTGCAAATTCAATCAATAATTCATTTTAATTGTCTCTGCGTGGATGGAAGAGTTTCAAATTAACCCAGTGATGTGGAAAGAGTACGCTGTATGCAAAGTGTATTCAGGGGCACATGTGAATGTGATTTTAATAAATGGAACCCAAAAGTCATACTGCATTTGACAGTGCACGTTATTCCTTTGTAGTCTGAAAAGACTTTCAACTTGATTTTACCAGCACTTTGTGGTGAATGACAGGCTTGTATGCGAGTCACAAGATGTCGAGAGACTGAGCGATTCCGAGTCCAAGTCCTGAGTCATCCGGGTCGAGTTCAAGTCTGAGACACAAGACTTAAAAGTTTGAGTCTTCAGGTCTTCAAGTCACGAGTCAAACACAGTTTGTAGATGGCCATGATAGAATCCTCACGTTGAAATCTTACAGTTCAACATGCTGTACCTTTCGAGAAATCTTCACTCAAACATGGACAAATAGTCGCGAGTAATCAACTATACTATTAGATAGAACGGTGTGTAAACCGAGAGGATTTCTTTGCATTTTTCTACTTTCTCAGATTACCGTTTGAGCTAAAAACCTTCGCAGTATTGCTTGTTTTCATGTTTAATGGTTTAACACAAACTGTGGCAATCTTTTGATCTTTACCAATGATGTATGGGGCCTTTAAACACATGGCATTCAACCAAGGATACGTATGTGCTCATTTAGACCGTGAGGAAGACAGAGGTAACTCAGCTTACACACAGACATCCGAGCACACAAAAAAATGCAAATGTTATCATCGCTTGATATGTTCTGCGGTCCTTCCACTTCCATGACTTCAGGGCCCACATGACCCTACCACCTCCACAGAGTACATGAGGCACATAGCATTCACTTCCTGCAATTGAGTTACCGCCTGGGTTTTTATCAGATCAGTGCATTATTCAAATTGCATTGCCGTTATGCAGATCTGAAGCTATCTCTACAAACATGTGTAGACCAGATAGATATACATGCATATAATTATGATGCATCGCAGTCCATTGAAACACACTAACATATCAAAAGATGGGCACGAATCTAGTGCCCTTTGGAGACCTAGTCCAATAGGTTGAATAAATCTCCGCAGGGAAATTGTAAAGGTGTATAGGTCTCCACAAGGTTTTCACGAAACTGGTATGTGGAAATAACTCAAAAACGGGAAATTTGTGATGGGTAAGAATCCGTCGTGTTATATGGGGACATACGGTCCAAATTTCTGCCCAGGAAAGTGAATGTGGCTGAAAGTTACATATGATTTTACACGAAAATTTTCCAAATATGAAAAATAATTAAGATTTATATTGACATGCATTTTGACAGTGCTTTGACTTTCAATGCTGCTTACTAAAAAAAAAGGACTCAAAATGCCTCATAATGCCATCTTAGGTCACATTTTCAAAACGCATCTCATCTGCTGGAAGGATGGATTCACCCAATCATGAAAATGCCATAACTGCTCAGAAATTTCCATGTGCTTGGCAGCGATACTCTCAGTCACTGTTCAACTTACAATTCCTAAAAAAAAAAAAAAAAAACACATCTCATCTCCCTGGGGGATATATATCGTCCATGCGCTGCCATTCAAGTGCTTGGAGCATAAGTGTCAGCCACAAAGCCACCTCAAGCATCACAGACTTGCAGCCCATTCACTCCTGGGCGGAGAAATAAAAAATCAATTTGTGGCAAAGTGTCCTGCCCAGGGATATGTGCATCGCACTATCCCTTGAATGGCCGGTCGCTAACCCATTATCTGTCCTGCCCATGAGATCTTGAGCACAGCGTACCAGGGGCCCAATGTCAGAGCGCTGCTTACTGTGCAGTAACGTTCTTCAAAGCGCCACTTGTCTGGCTGTATACTAAAAATCTATCAATAGCCAGGGCCTGGCATTGCCATTGGGGCCTGCAAAGGAAGGATGCCCACAAGCCAATAGCAACTTCAACTATAGGGTTGATTATTCCTTATTCAAAGAAGACTTTTATATGCTTAGCAGAGTTTCCATGCTAAGCAGAGTTTCCATGCTAAGCATAGTTTCCATGCTTAGCACAGTTTCCATGCTAGGCAGAGTTTCCATGCTTAGAGTTTCCATGCTAAGCAGAGTTTCCATGCTTAGAACAGTTTCCATGCTTAGCAGAGTTTCCATGCTAAGCAGAGTTTCCATGCTTAGCAGAGTTTCCATGCTAAGCAGAGTTTTCATGCTTAGCAGAGTTTCCATGCTAAGCAGAGTTTCCATGCTTAGCAGAGTTTCCATGCTTAGCAGAGTTTCCATGCTAAGCAGAGTTTCCATGCTAAGCAGAGTTTCCATGCTAAGCAGAGTTTCCATGCTTAGCAGAGTTTCCATGCTAAGAAGAGTTTCCATGCTAAGCAGAGTTTCCATGCTAAGCAGAGTTTCCATGCTAAGCAGAGTTTCCATGCTAAGCATAGTTTCCATGCTTAGCAGAGTTTCCATGCTTAGCAGAGTTTCCATGATTAGCAGAGTTTCCATGCTGCAACAGCTCTATGATATGGACACAAACCACAGAGCCTCGGTAACCCAAGAACCTGAAAACCCAAATTCAAACATTCCAGATTAATAGTCCAATCCGGCCACTTTGGTGACCTCATCAAATATCCACTACCGGTATACATTAGGCCTAAAGGATACCAATGTTCACTTCTTTGGCTCCAGGGGTCGATTTCACCAAACTCATCGTAACTTACGATCAATCGCAAGGCGATGGGAAGTTCACACAAACGGAAACCATATGACCTATGGAAGATTACGATGGGTTATCCATCGTAAGTTGAGTTACGATGCATCGTAAGGCTTTGTGAAATCCAGCACCAAGTATTAGAATACAAGCACCCAGTATTAGAATACAAGCACCAAGTACTATTATACAAGCACCCAGTACAAGAACACAAGCCCCCAGTATTATAACACAAGCACCCAGTATTAGAATACAAGCACCCAGTACTATTATACAAACACCCAGTACTATTATACAAGCACCCAGTACAAGAACACAAGCCCCAGTATTAGAATACAAGCTCCCAGTATAAGAACACAAGCACCCAGTACTATTATACAAGCAGAGGAGAGAAAAGAAGACAAGAGAAGAAGAGATGAGAGAGGAGACGAGACGAGATGAGAGAGTACACGAGAGGAGAGGCGACGAGAGGAGAGAGGAATAAAAGCCAAAAAGACAAAGCTGGCCCTTGGGGGGTTCGTGTAAAGTGGACCAAGATGGCATTAGTGGAATGCAGAATAAATCCCACTTCATACAAAAACATAGGATACGTGCAACATCTGGACAGATAAAATAGTATATGCACACAGCTCCAAATCGATGTCGACCAAAGTCACAGAGGTGAGGAAATATCCAGTAGGGATTAGACAGTGCAGGGGAGAGGAGGAAGGTGGACAGCGCCATTTCATCTGTTCATAGAGCTGCTGAACCACTTCACATGGAATCAAGGACTCCTTTTTTTCTTCAGCCCACCTCGAAAGCAGTATTTCGCATGACAGTTTCGAAGTTGGCACATTTTTTGTGATGAAGGTCCTGCTACTGTGCTAGGATCAAAACATCTGGCTTTCCACTTTATTAGAATTGATTTTCAAATAGTAACACATCACGTAAGAAAACAATATATTCTCCCAACATGATATGATGTATTAAATAAAAACGTTAGTCTATTGCATAGTGTTTCTCTCTCCTGCCGTAAGATTCTTCTTGCCAAATCGGGACAATTAAGTTAAAATCAATGATCAGCCAGGAGAACGTACATGCGGTGGGCGAGTCCCCAAATTTGATTACCGTAATCACAGGGGCTGGGTTTCTCAGGCACAGCCAACTGTGGACCTGTGTGCCAATTTTTATGCTACACCCCCACGGAGCATCATTTTGTATATTCGACTGCTGAACCCTTTGAGGGTGCCTTATAAGAATCCGACCGGTATCTTATTCTCACACAACTTCAGCGGACGCGAATCTAGTGCCTTGTGGAGACCTACATTGTACATACGTAAGACAATAGTTGGAATAGGTCTCCACAGGGATATTGTAAAGGTGTATAGGTCTCCACTCTCCACAAGGTTTTCATGAAACTGGTAATTGGAAATACATGTGTTACTCAAAAACGGGAAATTTGTGATGGGTAAGAATCCGTCGCACATTGAAGTGTTATACAATCTACATAAGGGACATACGGCGCAAACTTCTACCCAGGAAGGTGAATGTGGTTGAATGGGAGCATTTTCAAAACAGTTTCTCACTCAGTTGCATACTGCACGATAACAAAGCAATCATGTCTCCACAAGGATAAACAAATCGGTGTGTGTAGTAGTAGTGTATACTCTTGTACATGTTGTATGCCATGATTGGTATGAATCACTGTCTATATTGGAACATACACACTGGTTTGATATAGTGCGTGTAATGTGGATGCTGAGTCACTCGACAACACAAACAACTGTGAATAAAAGTTCTGACACACACAACTCTTGTCACCTTTCCCACTCTGCATTTTACACACACAGATCAGATCAGATCACTTGAAATTAAGGTCTATTAAAGGTCAGGATTATCAAAAAAACATACATAAAGTCTTTTACATGGTTTTAAGATAAAATACTAGCGGATATTTTTGGTTGTGTAAGTTTTTTTCAAACAAAGCCATTAGGATAGGTTGTGTATATGATGAAGCCACTGTTTTTCAAATAAATGCTAATAAAATAAAATATGAAAATCTATCATTTTCAGGACTGGTAGAGTAGCAGCTTCTTAATTGCAGAACAAAAAACGTTGTTTTGTTCACCTTCCAAACTGAATAAAACATGCATGAGGAAATACTCTCACAAGATCTAAAGTTAGCTTTGGTGACTTGCCATGAAAATATGAATAATTGTATGGTGATGGTTGATGCATGACTAACGGCCCTGAATGGATGACCATAACTGCTGTGGATGATCCATTGTGACTCGAGGTATGGTCCATTGGAAGGCAACTACAAGAGCAACCCCTCACTATTGCTCAGTCAATGCCATGGAATGGCCTGAAATGACAACAAAGTTGGAAGCACTATAGCTGACTGGCCTTTTCCCTGCCATCTCAACCATAAACTGCTAAATATACATGTATAGGCTATACTGTAGATGGCGACTGCCTGATAGAGTAGGAATCGCAGGAAGAAATACCCACCAGATAAGACTTTAATTGTTTGGATGGGGGAAATATCAAAAGGTTTGCGGTGACACCATGACAGAGAAAAGCTACATGGTGTCACTGCAAACCTTCCACCTACGTGTAAATACCCAAGTAGATTGTGGTCTAGTGATTTCAGCGTCAGTCTAATGACCAAACTAGACAATTTAAAAAAAATAAAAAAAATAATTTGCACTCACCTATGAAAGTTCATGCGTCTGATTAAAATTGCAAGCTTTCGTTTGCTTTAATTAAATTGCTTTTCTTAAGACCTAACCTAGTAACCTATGACCTCTTCTAACCTTTGTTCTCCTCATTTGTTCCCATCCCCCCTCCCCCCTTCTTATCCATCACCTTGAGTGGCCTGCTTTAGGCCTTGTGGTTGGTGATTTTCCATAAAAAAAAATCCACATCACAGACTTGATGTTCCAAAGGTGTGGACCTGGAAACCTGGTTAGTGAAGACAAAAGAGCCGCAAGCAAAATTGGGGAGGGGCACTCGGACTGGATAATCATTGTCATTTGGGTAAGTTCTGAAATGGTGCAAGAAAGCAAAGACAATGGGCAATGAAAGCTGTGAGATTCTGAACATCCTGCCATGCCCTTCTTTAAAAAGAAAATACAAAATTCTGAGTTTCTGACCCCATAAATACAAATTGTAATGATGAAATTGCAATATTTCTCAGCTAAGGAAGGAAGTGAGGCCTCTGATTACAGTTGGAAATAGAAACTGAAAAAAAAATATACACGTAGCCTTGTGGTTTTCATTAGGAAAGCGATATTTTATCGAGTGTCTCTTCTTACATGCAATAGGGTAGCATAGCCTATTTCTTTCCCTTTCCCGATTCTGTGCAATACATCCCCACACTGGAGTCCAGTGAGTTTAGATACTGTGACAGAGCGACCGCAATCGGTGCATCATTTAATCTCTGGGAAACCTGACTACAACGCCAAGGCAAGAGCATGCACACAGTGCCGCAGTCCACCTCAGGGTTTTTTTCCGGAAATTTTTGTCGGGTCAGAGGAGGCAACTGATACTGATAATTTAATTTTAAGTAGATGAATTTGAGTACAGCACATCGTGACCATACATGTAGCAAAATCAATGCTCAATAGATGGTTTGCACTGGCAGCCATCTTGGGGCCTTCTGGTGTTATTAAAATTCAGTGACAATGCAGATACAATGAGTGCACTCTTGCCTATCCAAGAGGAACAAAGACTAGGCCCAAAGATGGCCACCGGTGCAACCGATCTACATTGGCAACTTTCCACATATTATGCTATTAACTGGGTAATTCCATGAATCAGGGATCTAACTTGGGACATGTTGGTGTCCCCACTTACATATGAAACCATTCAGTTTTTCTGAAAGTAATATTGTAATAACTTACCGGTAATGAAATATTCTGTCAATTAAACAGTGTATCATACTGTCCATGTACTATGACATGTACTGTTCAATCTACAAATTGGTTCATTACGTTGTTATAATATTACATGCAGGAAAGCTGAATAAGTTGGGACACCAAAATGTCACAAGTTGGATTCCTTAAAATTTAGTGGGCCTGATGTTTCGATCCTAGCAGGACCTTTCTCTGCCTTTGAGAAAGGTCCTGCTAGGATCGAAACGTCAGGCCCACTAAATTTTAAGATTTGCACTTTGGTAATTTTAGTCAGTAAGCAGTTAGCAACATTTATGTTTATCACCTTCAGTTGGATTCATATTTTATGGAATTACCCAACTGCTGTCACTTTTGTGTTAAAATATTTCTAGTCTGATTTGTACCAGTGAGGAGGTCATTTTTGAGGACAAATTCCACAGTTGTTTGTGAGGTGTGCCACCTCACAATGCAACACACTGGGGGAATATCCGGTTAGTGTTTTGAGATGCACAAGAACTTGACAATTGAAGTGGTATGCATGTACATGATGCATATCACAGCATACGCACAAGGGCATGTACAAAGGGCATTGGCAATGCAATGCATATCACCCCAGCGGTTTTCTTCAATGACCTCAGTGTGGCTGCGTACATACTCTAAAACCCATCGCCATACACATGCCAAAACCATACATCTGTACAGGAAATGCTTCCGACAATAAATTCAAGCACTGTACATTAATTTTTTTTTTACAAGAACAGTGCACTGGCTATGCCATATTTAATTCTTGATTCAACACCATACTGGTGTTTTTTTTTTTTTGCATACAGAAATATGAAGGCTGACTTTCAACCAAGTACATTTATATAATATATTCAGAACACACCAACCATGATAATTCAATTCAAGAAAAAAAATGGACGTCAATAGACCTTTAAAAACTTGCATTTGGCCCTGCAATTTTTCCAAAATAATCACACGCCAGGGATGAATGCCATGAATATAAAGCATTGACCAGTTGACAATTTTGTTTCATAATTCTAGACTTTGTTCAGCTTGGTAAATACATAATAAAGCCATCCAGATTCCTGCTGGAAATCAAAGTACACTGTTTATACAAGTCGGACAGCACACTTAACACTTAGTCAACAAGACATACATTGTAGAAAGGCAATGCTGTTTTTCTTTCTTTCACAAACCAGTAGCGGTGGGAAGTTCTGGAAATGTGTTGGGCAGGGAATACGTCCCAGTAATAACAGCCTGATTTTTTTACACTTCCTCAAGAGACTACCTGAATTTGAATAGTACAGCACATGCAGCTCAAGTGAAGCCGCATCCAGTATTGATGGCTGTGGCAGTGGCTGTGGGAACCAAGGTTTCCCCTGCACTATTGTGAGCCTGAGGTGGCAAGTTGGCAACCAATAATTTGCCCAATGAGTGAGTTTGGGTACATTGTGGATGCGCTACAATGTATGTTGAGGTTCCATGGGTGACAGATTGGATAGAGAATGAGTCTGAAGCGCTGTGATATGTGCATGGCCATGTCCATGAAGAAGCATACAGTAAAGAGCCTTAACCACAGCCCCCTGCACAAGCTGCTATTGTATTTGTGTACATTTTTTTCAAGCATGATTCGGACCCCAAGGGGGCACGATTTGGAGACAAACACCCGAGGTGGCCTATCAAAAGTGTTTAATATTCAGGGCAAACCCTAGTGGGAACAGCAGCAGTTACCATGGTTACAGGCAATAGCACATTTATCTAATGTAAGTCACAGCCATTGGCGTTTCATTTGGACATGGCATAATTTTGCCGTAAAAAAAAAGTGTTCAACTCACATTCTCGAGACCAGCAAATCCCTGAATAAGTGAGTTACTTCCCTGAAATATCATTGAAATGAGTGTGAGAAAAGACCCTAATGTCTATTGTCCAAGTTGGGTCTGCTCATTGGTCGAACTCTGTTCACAGAGTCTTCTAAACTCTAAAGCCAACACCTGACCTACACGCACGTAAATAACTTGAAATTGATACAGTGGTCTGAAATTGATACTCTTGGTGTAGAGTTGGCCAAAACTGGTCTGAAAGACCACCGCCTACTGTACATTGACATGCAGACTAGGGTAGACCCACTGGCCCAGTGCAAGTTGCACGATCTCTGCCCACAGCAATGGAAATAAATCATTTGGGGTTACAGGAGGGTAGGACCAATTGAGAAGGGTTCACTTGGTCCCAAAGTTGAACAACTTGTGGAGCATAAACAAGCTGCCCCTTTGACCCCTTGTCACCAGGGACACAGATGAGAGATACATGTGTACTGTACCCGATCACTTCTGAAGTTCTGAGCAAGGACGCAATGCAATTCATGTCAGACAGGTTAGAAGGGTCAGGTCAGACAGGTCAGACGAGGTTAGTACAGGGTGGCTCACCGACTTCAAATAATGAGATCAAGTGTAACGAAGGTACACTTTTTGTTAGCCCCGTTAAAATCCAAATCTTCAGTTGGCATAACTACTCCGCCCACCAGTGTGGTATGCGGATGGATTTTTTGGGGTAGTGTGCATTTGTCAAAGGAAATAATTCAGCTTCAGGGAGGATACTGACAACCAAAGTTCCTAACCGAGGGCCAGACCGAAGTGAAAATTAGAAAATAAAAAATCTACCAGGTGGAAATCCTTCCAAATTCCGCATCTTGCAAAATCCTTCCAAAATCCATCACTATGCACGGGGGTTCACTCGGTTTAGTCTAGGACTGAGGGAGTACATTCCATTGGGTGGATATGCATTGAGAGTATAGCATAGGTCATAGGGAGTACGTATACGAAGACACCTCCGCCCAAAAAAACCCACCGCCGCCGACAAAAAAAAGCTTCTACTAGTAACAATACACGGGGCACTTCGTTGCCACGAGATCCGGCGTGTATTACGAGCAGCAGGAGCTCTGCGGTTTGTTGGAGGGCTTCTTGCTCAGCACGATTGAGTCCGTGGTCGGCGAGGCCTTCATCTCCTGCTTGCGGTCCAGCTCGATGACCCGCTGCACGGCCGCCGTGAAGGCCTCGGCCACCCGCACCGCCGTCTTGGCGCTGGTCTCAAAGTACGGGGCCCCGCCGTTGGCAGCGCACCACTCCAGCGCCGCCTCCCGCGTGACCTGCCGCTGGTCCTCCCCCACGTCCACCTTGTTGCCGAGCAACACGAAGGGGAAGCCTGCCTCGTCCGGCACGTCGGCGTAGTACAGGAACTCCCGCTTCCACATGTTGACGTTCTGGAAGCTCTGCAGGTCATCCAGGGCAAAGGTGAGCAGGCAGCAGTCGGAGCCGCGGTAGAAGGGCGTCCGCAGGCTCTTGAAGCGCTCCTGGCCGGCCGTGTCCCAGATCTGCACCGTGTAGTGGACGCCGTCCACTGTCAGGTCCTTGTTCAGGAACTCAACGCCGATGGTGTGGAAGGACTGGCTGTCAAACTTGTTGCTGATGAAGCGATTCATCAGCGAGCTTTTGCCGACACCGCCGTCCCCCAGTATCACCACCTTGAGCAGCAGGGATCGGTTTGCCATCGTCTTCCCTGTGATCTCCAAGTTACTATCCAGAGACCTCTAATCACGAAGTAACTTTCCCGAGACCTCCAATCTCCAAGCTGCTTTCCTGAGAACTCCAATCTCCAAGCTACTTTCCTGAGAACTCCAATCTCCAAGCTACTTTCCGGAGATAAACCTTGAATTTCCTTCTCCTAATGAAAGGTCTGATTCGTTTTGTCACCACCGTGCTGCTTTATGTCAGGGCAGCATATACATGTAGCTATCTCATAGCTTCTGATATGCTTTCTGTAGAACTGAGAGAAACGCACAAATCTCCTTGGAGAGGACTCCTTACTCTGGTACTGTTCTCATTGCCATTTGCGGCAATGGGCTGCTAATGGTACACTCTCTCCTGCAAAGATAATGTCAAGAATCTGTGTAAGTCTAACTGATGAATAGCAAATATGGTGGGTGAAACAATATACATCTGAGGGTTTGCGGTGACACCATCTTAAAGAAGAGGTATGGTTCTGAAGTGGTTCCCCAGGAGTTATCACTCAGGTTCTTTTCAGAACCATACCTCTTCTTTAACCCTTTCTTTGCCACGGGCAACGTTCATCAACAGTGCGTAACGTATGATTCCTTACCATGGGCGACTTAAGTCGACAAGCGTGATGCACCCTTTATGAAGGAATAAAACATTTGTGTGCCTTCTGTGACACTTTAGAAGTTGGAAAAGTCTTACTTTAAGCTTTACATTGGTGTAAAGGTCAATGGGGGTCACCATTGACATTTTCGGAGTAACGGCCGCATAAACCTTTTCAAAATTTGTCAACGTTTTCCTCCGAAAGGAAGTCTCCGCAGAAAACTGGACTTCACGTTCGTAGCAGAACTGTTCAAGGCAACTCACTCAAGATCTTTCTAACAAAATGTCATCTATTTCTCGTTGAAATCACTTGGTCTTGGTGTGAAATGAAAGATTACACCATGAACGAAAAAGCTCTTACTGAAACCAGTAGAAGGTCTATTCAGTCACAAATCAATGATGAAAAACAGGTTTGTGAATCATGACTTGTTCAGAAATGTTGAAAAAAATCCTTCCTGAAGACTTTGAGTAAATTGCTTGTTGTACAGAGATTCACTTTGAATTTCAAACCTGAAGAAAGCCCTTGTTCTACTGAATAAGACATATACACACATTTTTCTTGCAAAAACGAGGCTTCATTGAGAAAAATGATGTTGAATAAGAGACCAATGAAAAGATGCCTTGGTCTCAAAACAATCCGGTAATGGACTGTACAAATACATGTACCTTGTCGAATAAACAATGTGGTACTGGTAATGAAACCTGGTTCTGAGAACAAATACATGATGTCACCGTGAATAGTAATCATAAAATTGTGGATCTGATGGAGTACCTGCTGCTAGTGCTACCAATATATATAATCCTCTCTACTCAACTGGTGGCTAGTTCGCCTTCAAGTGGAATCCATATATCAATCCATTAATTTATTTAAATGTTATTATCCTGCAATTTGCAAAGATAGTTTTGAACAGGAAGTACTGTATGATGTTCTTGCAGTTATTCTAAGCAAGGCAACCCTGCAGTTGATTTCACCAGCCTCATTGTAACTTGCAATGAATCGCAAGACAATGAGCGATGTACAGAAACTATATGGCCTATCGCAACTCCCTGTTCTTGCAATTCTTCAGTTAGAATTCAGAATTACAAAGATCACCAGGTTTTCATTTACAAAATAACATATTTTTTTAGAACTTGGATTTAGTCTTTACCCTAGTTCAACGTACTGCAAAGTAGACCCCTTAATTCTCACATAAAAAAAATGTTGTAAATGTAATACAGCTTAGTTAGTTTATAAATAGTAGAACTATAAATTGCAGTTGTAGACTTGTTGTAGTTGTCCTACTACTACAGTAGTTGTAGTAAACTGACTTATCAACATATTCATTACACAATACGAGTAGTAGGGCCTACTACAACTAGTACTAGTGAGTAGTAGTACTAGTAGTAGTAGTAGTAGTAGTACTAGTCTGTTGGATTTGAAACTAGATGACGTCACCAGGTCCGGGTGCGGAGTGGTCTAGTGCGCGTGCGGTGCGATGTCCCGGACGTTGCTTTGCACTGCTGTTCAGGAAACAGTCGTAGGGCTCAACGCGTGCAAGCACACACACACTTCCGCAGACCACTCCGCACCCGGACCTGGTGACGTCATCCAGTTTCGAATCCAAGATGGTCACCCCAATTCGGCTCGTCGACCCGTTCTTGGTCAACTTAGGGGAAATTTCTTCCTCTTTCCCAAACGTGAGTAAAACAAAATGACCAGTATTGGAATCTGTAATTCTCACTGAATCCTCAATGGGCGCGTGGGACAGTTTCACTGGTGTTTTGGGGGGGTAAATCTGGGGATTTCGGTCAGGGGTATTTTTCAAAGATGACATTACCACAATGCATAGCCATGATCCTTGGACAGTACAGTCACCCGAAACTCAAAATTTCAAAATTCGATAAAAAAAGGGTGACTTGTCGGGTCCAAGTTACTCGGACTAAGCAGGACCTTAGTTTCTCAACAAAGCAGGCAGAATTTTAAGTTGGTAAAATCATGGGAAAAATTAGAGTTAAGTGTTAACTACTGTATGACTGAGTATGACTAGGGCCGTTTTTTTTTTTTTAAGTTTTATCATCAGTGAAGCATCGCTGGTCGTAGTACATATGTCGCACGACAATAGATTGAACTATTTTAAGCAGCCAAACATAGCTATCTATCTGGACCCTCCCACCTGACCTGACCCACCCATCCACGCACGGTACCACCTTGACGAGGTCGACACCAGTTTGAAAAAAAAAACATGGCCATTTCACGACGAAACGTGATGAATAAGTCTTCGTTTGAACGAATAGAAGATACACCCACCTGTCTATGAATGTCCCGTCAAGTGTGGCACAGACTTCTGTGTCGAAAATCTCGAGAAATTCAGTCATGTTCCACACGGCAGAGCAAGCCACACACCGTACTTCACGAAGTGTCGTGATGAAACACTGCCTGTGCTTAGTGGATGTACGTAAGCGCAAGGGACAAGGCACAGAATTTGACACACGAGGCATTGACTAGTCTGATCTTAATTCGATTCCGCGTTTGCGTCGGAGACCGGTTACCAGACTGTGCCGTGTCCTGTCCTGTCATGTGATTTAGACTTGTTCAAGTCGGCCAAGCATTTTATCCCCCAAATCGCAATTATCATTCTCAGTTGCCGATATCAAAGTTTGGATGAAACATCAAAGAAACAACATCTTCACGGTCATGGCATTGGCAGTTATCAACTTTGATTGAGAAATACCCAGGCGAAATCCAGTCTGGTATTTTGCTTGCAAAGGGCTCTCAGTCAACTTGCTTACTATTCAAAGTACGCAAAGCAAAACCATCAAAACATTAAAAAAAATATAATATCCTTGGGAAGATTTTGAAATTTGTAGATTTCCATCAGATTGGAGATTTATGGAACTGGAAAGATCAGATATGAATTCACCAATTAAGTTTTGCAAGCTCTTTCCTGTTTCCTCAATACGTACTGGGGGTAAAATATTTACAGAAAAATCAGGAGACTGACGGAAGGTTACATAACCGGTAGCAGGGATGAGATTAAATTTTCCGTTCTGGCAAGCGAGCGCAAAGCTTTGGATTATAGATGCTCTGTGGTGCAATCTGAGCCCATTTCTGACCACTTGAACCATCTTTTTATAAAGCAAAACATCCTCATCATCATGAATATCATTTTTGAATTTTCAGTCGTTTAGTCAGTGTCAAAGGTATTGGAAATTGCACGGTATTGCCGAATTTCCTGACATTTATCATATGATGTGTTTACTACTGTCGGTAGCATATTTTTTATTTTAAGACTACATGTATAACGGGAACAAAATGTGACAAAACCTTCAGCAGCAATAATTGTTTTTAACAAAACCTTCCAGTACAGGCACTTCACTTTGAATCCCTTCTCTTGAATTTATTAAAAAAAAAAAAAATTATCATTTTGTTTGGGGGGGGGGGGGTGGACCACGGATCGGAAAAAGTCGTAATGTCAAAGTTCCAATATCGGAATTCAGCCTAAAGTCGGAAGAATCTCATCCCTGCAGTAGTAACTACAAGTTAAAACATTTCAACACTGGCCACTGTCAGTCTGTGACACTACCATTCCATGCTTTATTTCCTCATTCATTATTAAAGACAAATTTGATTATAATGGTTCAGAGGAAAAGACGACGATATTGTATTTGTAAACTTGGTATGTACAATATGATACAGCATTAAATTGTACACTATACACACTTATTCACACAATGTGGAAACTTCACTAGTCATATACAAATAAAAATCTCTAGCATAAAAACCCCTGAAGAACAAATTTCGCATGATATTGAATGTTACAGTAGTAGAAATTTTAGTGTCATTATTACCATGTAGAATCGCACTCATAAAAATTCTTTGTGTCAAGTTAGACTGGGTATTTTCATGGAAGTATTTGCAAATACAAAATTAGAAAAAAAAAGTGAATTAGCAACTTCAATTCCAACAATATTTGAGGACTACTTGACAATTTCTTGATATGCATGTGCATGTAAATTCACTACAAGCGTGATTCTATGTCATATCATGAGGTATACAACTATACTGAACATGTACATCCGTATGCAGCATGAAATGCAGATTTCTTTGATTTTTCTTTGAAAGGAAGGCATTTCAGTGATTTCAATTGACCTGTTATTTCCACAACTTGGAGCTGCTGGCGGAGACCGTGGGTCTTCGTCAGCAGCTGAAAGGCATCCAGCACTTGACGTATTACATGAACTTGTCAGCCAAAGAGCAGAGAGTATTGCATGAAGGTGTGGCCCATTGTCCCATCCAACGAAGGGTGATGTATCATGCTGAGCAAACAACCTTACAAGAGTTGACCCATTTATTTTGCCATCAAGCTATTGACAAACTCGGAAGAGCAGCTACCACGATTGAGTCCTTCTCTTGGGCACAGGTTCATCTCTTGATAGATGGGTACATTTCTTGGGTTCATCTCTTGATAGATGGGTTCATCTCTTGATAGATGGGTACATTCCTTGGGTTCATCTCTTGATAGATGGGTTCATCTCTTGATAGATGGGTTCATCTCTTGATAGATGGGTTAATCTCTTGAGAGATGGGTTCATCTCTTGATAGATGGGTTCATCTCTTGATAGATGGGTTCATCTCTTGATAGATGGGTTCATCTCTTGATAGATGGGTTCATCTCTAGAGAGATGGGTTCATCTCTTGAGAGATGGGTTCATCTCTTGATAGATGGGTTCATCTCTTGATAGATGGGTTCATCTCTTGATAGATGGGTTCATCTCTTGATAGATGGGTACATTTCTTGGGTTCATCACTTGATAAATGGGTTCATCTCTTGAGAGATGGGTTCATCTCTTGAGAGATGGGTTCATCTCTTGATAGATGGGTTCATCTCTTGATAGATGGGTTCATCTCTTGATAGATGGGTTCATCTCTTGAGAGATTGGTTCATCTCTTGAAAGATGGGTTCATCTCTTGATAGATGGGTACATTTCTTGGGTTCATCTGTTGAGAGATGGGTTCATCTCTTGATAGATGGGTTCATCTCTTGATAGATGGGTTCATCTCTTGATAGATGGGTTCATCTCTTGAGAGATTGGTTCATCTCTTGAGAGATGGGTTCATCTCTTGAGGGATGGGTTCATCTCTTGATAGATGGGTTCATCTTTTGAGAGATGGGTTCATCTCTTGATAGATGGGTTCATCTCTTGAGAGATGGGTTCATCTCTTGATAGATGGGTTCATCTCTTGATAGATGGGTTCATCTCTTGAGAGATGGGTTCATCTCTTGATAGATGGGTTCATCTTTTGATAGATGGGTTCATCTCTTGATAGATGGGTTCATCTCTTGAGAGATGGGTTCATCTCTTGATAGATCGGTTCATCTCTTGATAGATGGGTTCATCTCTTGCCAAACCCCGCTCTCACTTCTTGGCAAACATCCCGACGACGGCGGAGAGCTGAGCCAGCTTGGTCTTGACGCTGTCGGGCAGCCGCTCGCTGGGCCCGAACAGCGAGACCGCCCCGAGGGCGTCGGTGTACCTGACCGCGTCCTCCGCCGCCCCGACCGCCATCTGGGCGCCGTCGTTGTACTGGACCCAGACCTCGCCGGAGACCATCTGCGAGGCCCAGCCCACGTCCGGCACAAAGCTGCTCCTCAGGACCTGCTGGGCGCGGGGCTGGCTGCTGTGCCTCTCTCGCTGCGAGCCGGGCTGGGAATCTGTTTGACAGAGAGGGGACGCCTCGTTAAATCTTTTTTGCTGAAATACCGGTTTGCGAGTAGGCTCCTTGAAGCCACGAGTACAGGCCGTGTCCGAATACATTGGCTTCGGCTTGAAGTAACACGCGATCTGATGGGAACTCTCTGCAGCCGCTTGTTGACGACTTCCATAGACTCGTGCGTACTATCAAGCCGTAGCCAATGAATTCGGACGCAGCCTGACACACACACAAAATGAAAATCTAAACAATGTAAAAGACCTGACATTTCGATCCTAGCGTTTGGGGCCTGCTAGGATGGAATCATCAGCGGCCCTCCAGAAAAACCCTGTGCTTTGTCTATGGGATTTTTCCGACCAGAAAAAGAAGAAGAAGAAAAACTAGAGATTTATGTCTGTTAGCTAACAGAACATAACGCTTTTCCGCATCTGGTTCTCTTAAAAAAAAAAAAAAAATGGGAAAAAAAAAAAATTGACATCAACGGGGTTCGAACCCGTAACCTCAATTCCTAACCCAAAACGCACGTGCATATTTTGTGCACAAAGTCTATGGGACTTCTTTATATTTTTCAAAAAATCATAATAATTCTGAACAATGATCAATTGCTTCCAAACTCAGGATTTAGAATGTCTAGCTCAATAGCTAAATGCCCACCAAGATCCGTTGCAACATGGCCTATCACAACGTACCATGCATCGTAATGCTTTGTGAAATCCATCCCCGCCCCTGTTAATAGAGCCCGGCTTACAAGTACCGGTACTTGAATATCTTATGCTTTTTTAGATAGGAAAATTAGTTTCCAACACAATAACTGCACGGAGGCACATCTCAAACTGGAAATCAGTATCACTTCCATGTTGTTAGCTTAATGATATGATATAGGGAGATTAAAAGACCAGGGGAAAATATGTTTTGCAAAATGTTACTAACTTTAACAGTGCCATTTTCAAAATAGCATCTTTTCTGCCGGATGAATGAATTCTCCAATTTGTGCAAAATACCGGAAGTACAAGTCACTTATTAAATCCACGAAAAAAAAAAGAACCTAGGGTAATGGGTTAACCAGCATCTGATTAGCAGTGCACCCCACCCTAGCACAGATAGTTGACTATTAGGGAAGGCCTCCACCTAAGGGATGTGCAGCTCAGGTCATAGGGTGCCGGTACGTTACACCAGAAGCCCTCAGGCTCAAGACCCAGTCCGCTCAAAAAATTTCTTGGTTCTATGGTTTGGTTCTTTTTCCAGTAAAGTTTGAAAATGGATCAATTTAAACCATTAGAGTCTGCCATCAGAAGGATATCTATTCAAAACTTAACAAAATATGAAACGAAATTCGACTTGACCCCGATTGGAACCGAGGAATCTGGTACATTGCAGGACATGGCTGCACTCTACCACCTGAGCTATCCAGCCCTTAGGTGAGGTGCCTACCCCCAAATAGTCAGCTACCCTTGCATGGAGCAATATACTGGGTTCACCAGGAGTCTAGCCTCACCTCTCGCTGCGGACAAACTGGCTCCGGCCGGCAGTTCACTCTTCATGCTGAAGACAGTTCCATCGTAGGAGCAAACAGAGGCTGACACCGGGGGCGCCAGACTGGGCGACGTGACAGCCACCATGGGGTTCAGGGCAGGAGGCGGGGTAGCAGACTTGGTGTGCTGGACGGTCTTATCCGACGAGGTCGAGGTGGCATCAGAAGAGGCAGGTTTCCTACACAGGCAAAAATCAATAATCAATCAATCAATCGACCAATCAATCAACCAATCAAGTAAGCAATCAATCAATCCAATCCATCAATCAATCGACTAACCAATCAATCAATCAATCAATCAATCAATCAATCAATCGACCGATCAATCAATCAATCCATCAATCAATCGACTAACCAATCGATCAATCAATCAATCAATCAATCAATCGACCGATCAATCAATCAATCGACGAATCAATCAACCAATCCCAAACCATTTTTTTTCATTTCCCAGACAAAGACTGTCATTCCTTTGCATGATAAACTTATTCGTAGGTCCGACAAGTTTCATACAAAACCAAACCCAATGCAAGACTTCAAATGAGTCCAAAAGATGTCCATCATCTGAAGAAAGACATTGGAATAAAAAGGATGATGAAAAAAATATCCAATTCTGGAACAATTGTTTTTTAAAAGAAACTGCGTACAATGGTGTGGTGGTGTATCTCTGTTCTATAATCATCAACATTTCAAAGGAATGTGGAGGGCCTGACGTTTCGATCCCAAAGGTGTTACTCTGGTCTGGCCGATGTGGTTCCCCCCAGTTTAAGCGAGCAACCAGTCTGTTTGCCTCCACTCACTCCACTAGAACAAAGAGGTATCAGAACAGCTTCTTCCCACGTTCTGCCTTTCTCTGGAATTCCCTTCCTTGTTCATGTTTCCCACCTTCATATGATATTGCCCTTTGTAATGAGGATTGTCAATTTCTATCTCCAGCCTTCCTGAGTTCCTCCCTGTCTTCTTCTTTCCTTAGCCCCTTAATCTTGAGTGGCTTTATAGCCTTGTTTTGGAACGAATCTGCGTAAATAAAAAAAACAAAAAAACAAATGGACCCTTTTGTCCGACATCTATCGACTAGCGCCCACCTGCACAGGATTACAGGGAAGTATGGCCCGTGACCTTTGACCGCCTCCAGGCCGGCGATGGCGGCCTCCAGCTGAAGACACTGGCGGTGGCCGTGGTGCATGTGGCCTACAAGGGCCTGGGTGGTGGCCGGGAGGGCCGGACTCTCCTCGGACAAGTCCAGGGTTGTGGCCCGGCCGCCTGGCTCCGTGATGCGCAGAGTGTGGCCGGACAGGTGCAGCTTGGTACCTGAGGACACACAAAAGCAAAAACCATGCTTGGGACCACAGTCTCCTGATGACGGGCAGAGTACACACTACCCAAAACGCTGAGTTACTGGCTCTTTTCAGGGCCACGCTCCTTCTAAAAAGAGAAGTGCTACAAGGCGTCCCAGCAAACCTTCCACTTAGTATTTCCACCATGCAAACCTTCAAGTCTTATCCACTTTTTTTTTGAAGGTTTCTTATCAGATTCAGATTCACCCCAAAACAAGGCCGCTCAAGGTTAAGGGCTAAGGAAAGGAGACAGGGAGGGACTTAGGAAGGCTGGAGATAGGAATTGACATTCCTCTTAAAAAAAAAAGCCAGATCAAAAGCGCGTGGGAAACATGAAGCACAAAGAGATTTCCAAAATGAATTAACATAAAAGGAAAAAATTAAATGTTGCATAGTGAAAGGTTTGCTGTGACACCATGTACATCTCTTCTCTTTGAAGTCTCCTGACAATGGGCAGAGTACACACTACCCGAAACGTTGAGTTACCGGCTCTTTTTTATAGCCATACTTCTTGAAAGACATGTACATGTTACAAGCCTCCAGCTTAAGGTTTTTTTTACCAGCCCACCGGGCTAGTAAATTTAGTTTTTTGCTAGCCCGTAGCAAGTTTTACTAGCCCTGTAAAATTAATATCAAATTTAAAACAAGGTTATTAGGTCAAGTAAAACCAATTATTTGTTTCTACTTTCTCATCCCCGCCTGCATCATTTTTTGCCACCACACTGCTGTCTGCTTTTTTACTAGTCCGATGGGCTAGCAAAGTGGGCCATTCTACTAGCCCGCAGCTGTTTTTACCAGACAATGACCGCCGGGCTAGTGCTAAGGTCGAGCCCTGATGTTACATGTGTCACCGCAAACATTCCACTAAGTTTTTCCACCATGCAAACCTTCTTATCAAGTCTTAAAACATCTGGAAACATGCTGGAAACTGCTTCCTGTTTTTTAATTTTTTTGTATATATATTATGCAAAAGCGAACAATAGGGTATTCAGGTATCCCTGCTTAGAAGAGTTCCAAATTAGTCCAATCAAATGGTTCGCTGCTGCTCAAAAAAAAAAAAAAAATTAATTAAAATTATAAACAAACAAAGAGGATCGAAACATCGGGCCCTCCTAATCTTTTATATTTTAGGGGAAGAAAAATCAAATTTTACTGAGGGAGAGACTTTTTGTGCTGAATTGTTCCTTGTGTATTTAGTGATGAACAGTATGAAATCAATCTGCAGGGCAGCTGAGCTCCGCCTACCCTCGTAGAAGACGGCCTCAAAGTCAGCCCCGGGCCCGTTCTCCATCAGCATGCACTTGGCCCGCTGTGTGTACAGCGTCACCTTGGGCGTCTTGGAGCGCACCAGCTGCACAAAGCGGGCGGCGTACTGGTACTTCCGGCTCAGCTTGGCCGGCAGGGCGGGGTAGGTGTGGTGGGAGGCGCGGTCCTTGGGCGGGGCGGGCGGCGGCGAGTCGGCCGCGGCCACGCCCTTGCCCCGGTTGGGGTGGTAGGTGGTGACCTGAGGGTGGAGTGAGGAGGAGGAGGAGGAGGAGAGAACCCAGGTTTACTCGGAGCACAACCCGAACCTTAAAGGCCCTATACAACATTGGTAAATAATAATAATAATAATAATATTGAATTTATATAGCCCTTTTTCCATAACATGTTCAAGAGCGCATTACAATATCAAAAATAACATAACATCTACAATAGTAGAGTTAGACTTAAAATACAACAACATTTTACAAGATATTACCCCCCCCAAAAAAAAATGTCAAAAAAAAAATAATAAATTAAAAGATTGCCACAGTTTGTGTTAAACCATTAATCATTCCAAAAAAGAAACCCTGCGAAGGTTCAGCTCAAATGGAAATCTGAGTAAGTAGAAAAAAGCAAAACAAGGTCAAGGTTTTCACACTTGCCTGTAGTGTAAGAAATAGTTTATTACTCGCGAGTAATAAACTATTTGTCAATGTTTGAGTTACGATTTCTCGAGAAGTACAGCATCCGATCGCGCATTCTTTTGACAATATCTTGTCTTTTTAATTGACATTGCACCCAAATAATACAAATAAAATACCTGAATGGCCTAGTCTCTTTCTTACTGATCATGGGTAAGAATTAACCAAACATTGGCTGAAGAACTACTACATAAATATACGTAAAGTTACAATTTGTTAAAAGGAGAAAATATATACATGTAGGGCTAGTGATCACCCTTTTATTCTCTCATTGAACTTTTTAAATTGATTTGTGCACTGATTTGTATACTGTCTATCCACAAATAGAAACATGCACAGACACTAATGTCCATACACGTTTGTGTTGAAACCTCTATAAAAAGGCCACCTGTCCATACAGGCCAAATTCTCCGGTCCAGTGGGTGGCCTCTATAAACTATATGCAGGTTTCACCATACCTGCATTCCGTCCTGTGAGATTCTGCAGACATCCACCACCTTGTCCCCGCCATCTTTGGTCTTCACAAACTCCAGGCACACCTCGCCACTTTCCAAAATGCTCACCTGAATAAAAAAGGAAAAAAAACAACAACCGAGCGCATTCAGATATAACTATCCGTCACATGTTTTAAATTGGTGTCGGTCTGATTAATGTCAATGGATTGCTTCTCAAGATCTTGTGAACCCGTGTGAACCCACAGATTGTGAACTTTGACGTTTCGGGCAAACCATTGGGGCACGGTGTGCTTGCATACTCTGGCTAAATCATATCACTATTTGCTTCTATCTTCCCAGGAGATCGTGTCACTGCACATGTCAGGTCTAATAGTAATAATTTCCATTACATTAGTTGCGAGTCGTCGGTGTACGAGTTGTCCGACTCGCGTACATTTGTGAAAACCAGCCGCAGTAGCAACTAGCATGCTCTCGGGTCTTTGCGCTTGCGCATTGTGCGTGTTGGCGTGGTGCTGGTGAGTAGCATTGGAATGCAGCCCACTCGTGAACTGGGAAATACTGGTCGTAAACACGATAAATATGACGTGATTGGTTGGAACGCAGCATCAGGCAAAGCACCGTGCTGTGGGTAAGCGTATCTCGAGGATTCTCGGGCTTACGTGTAGTGCAGCGCAGTGGAAGTGTTGATGGTGTATTGGGTTTCTGCCTTTGGGAAAGGTACTCCCACCGGGATTGAAAAGTGTCAAGCCCTCTGCAATTTTTTGGAGATTTCGGAGGCAGCCATGTGCCGAAAAAAATCTGACGGGGACCGTGTGGCCTCTTACCAGAGCGTTCCTAGTCCGCTGTCGGAACGGCCTCAGTCGGCGGGCATCCAGCGGAGCCGTCAACTCCAGCAGACTCTTGCCGGAGTCGGTGGCGTCGGCGCGCTCCCCCGAGCCCTGCGCCCGGCCTCGCCTCTCTCTCTCCCTCCTCTGATCGCCGCCGCCGGACGGTCGGGAGGTCGGCTGGCCTCTCGCCGAATCCCCGTCTCGGGTTCTGCCGCCGCCGCCGCCGCCGCTGTGCTTCCTGCTGCTGCGGCTCTGCTCCCCAGCCTTGTGCAGCGAGTGCTCAGATCCGTCGGCGGTCGCTGTATGGTGTCTTTGGAAGCTGCGTGCTCCGGGGTCTCTGGGCTGCTGTTCGTGCCCGTTACATCGAGTCCTGCTCGAGTCCCGATCGAGGCGACTATTGAGCCTCTCCGTCCCCCCGACGTCGGCGGGCTCAGACATCCCCCTCGAGGAGCCCCTCTCCGATGACTCTCCGGCGTCCCGGCGCCTCTCGGCGTGCTGCCGGCCTCCGCACCTCCGCTGGCTGATGAAGAGCTGCTCCTGGGAGGCCGAGTGCTCTTGGGCCCGGAGGCTTCCCCGGGCCGAGCGCCCGAGGGGGAAGTCGCTCCTGCCCCGCTCGTAGAACCTGTCCGCGCTCTCCGCGTCGCTGGAGCCGCTCGCAAAATCTCTGCCGGAAGACGTTGTCGTTGTCATCACCGTCCCGCGGCTGGTGTTGGAGGCGCGAGCGTCGAGTCCACAGCCGAGGACCTCGCGATTGACTCTCGGCGGCGAGCGCCCGAGCAGACTGCTCCCGGCCGACTCTTGGTAGTGGCTGCCCCTCTCGGCGGAGCCAAACGCTCTGCCTCCGTGCTTGGAGACCTGGAGGCCCGACAGGAAGCTGTTGGACTTCTCCGGGCCGTCCGCCGACTGCGAGCAGTGGCTGCCAAAGTGGTGGGAGCCAAGGTCCTGGCTACCTTTGTGAATGTCCTGGCTCCCTCTGTACGCATCGTTGCCCCGCAGACCTGATGTACAGAAACAGATCAATCTCACACTTCAGAAAAACAAGAATGAAGGTTAAGACACCATTAGGGTCTACCAAATTACGGTACTGACTACAGTCCATTCGACCTCGACCTCATTTAATTCTACACCATGCTCCCCTGCTCCAGTCCACCCACAGTCCGACCATCAGGAGTAGTGGCACAAACTTCCTACGTGTACACGGTGGCCACGTGCACCCAGTCCATAATGGTGCTGTGAATATACTCCAGCTATTCTTACAGTGAACGGCCTGTACAAAACCTGCTCTGCCTGATGCCATAGCTCCAGCCATTATCCTTTACTCAGATCGGACCAGACAGTGGACCAGTGTTAATCTTCTATTGGAAAATAATTCACGGCACCCGCAAATACATGTACATACGATTTCGTGCTAAACACTGTAAGCTAAGAAGAACCGTTATCATATTTACCGAGATTTTCAAGCCAGGAGTTTTGCTTCACGGACGAGGCAACCAGAGAGCCGCACGGACCATCCTGAAATGAATCCTTTCTTGCACTGATGGCAGAATAAGGAATAAGAGGAAATATTACTAAAACATTATCTGTTCTTTGCACGTGAACCTTGTCCTCGAGCTCGAACCACACGACCACTCGACCCAAGAACTAATGGTGTAACGATACAACATCCCGCGATACGAAACATATCGCAATACTTGGGTGGCGATACGATGCGTATCACGATACACAATACCCCAAATGAAGAACAATAACAAACAGAATTTTTTTTTTTTACACTTTTTTTTTTCAACTATCATGTTTAGAGGTGATATGAGAGAGTTTTATTCCAAAATGGGTTTGGAAAGAAGCATGTTCCTGTATTATTTGGGTAAATTTTTCATCGATATTTCATTTAGGGGAGTTGCTTCTTGCCTTCTTCGCGAATGCTTCGCGAAAGCTTTTCGCGAAACACGCAAATTAGGGGGGTCGACCAACATTTCTAAATCACGCATGCTTTTCGCAAAAGGACTTTCGTGTAGAGTCTACTTATTTTTGACTGGTACGGTACTTGAAGCGTGGTATCGTCGAAACATTTGTGAAAAATGCTGATTTTGTTGTCCATTCCACAAGATGTTTTAACAAACACAATATCGTGATACCAAAGATACGGAATTTGGTATCGCGATGTCGTATCGCAGCATTTTAGTATCGATACTATCGATGCATCAGTGAATCGTTACACCCCTACCAAGAACGCTGCACTCGGAAGAGGATCACACACCACCACCTCCGCCGGGGTTGTTCACGAACAGCCGAGAAATCACGCGCCCGAACTCGAGCGTTATTATTTGATGGCCCAACTGAGGGCAAAGCACAGACCAACTACAAAAGCACTCACCTTGCTCTCTCCCTGACTGGCGGTGATGGCGGGTGCCGGTCATACTGGTTCCCTGCCCAGCCGGCCTGCCCGTGCCTGTCGTGGTCGCTCCTGCTGCCGTCGACCGCGCCGGCCCCGCCCACCAAGGCCGCACCCGCCGGGGCGTGTCCCCCGGGCCGGCCCCGCCCTTCCTCCTGGGAGACCAGCGGGGTGAGGCTGGGCGGGGCCAGGGGCAGGGCCTTGACCGGCCGGCCGCGCGAGGAGAGCCGGCTGGGGAAGGTGGTCGCCGTGGAGAGGGTTGCCATGGTGGCGTGGCCGCTGTCCATGGAAGCAGCGTCAATCTGGCTCTGGGTTTGAAATCATGGGAAAGATTCCGTACGGCTTTTGAGTGTGTGGAGAAGTTTTGCTAATCTTAGCAGTGTACTATCGTGCCGGTGTAGTGTGAACTTGTGTGGCTCACTCGTACAGAAAGGCTGGCAATGTTATGCAGTGCAATGCTTTGGCTCTTTATCCAGTTTCCCATTCAAAGTGCTGGACATATGTAAAGACACCGAAACAGCAAATCTGAAGGGTTGTCCAACTGGTTACCACTGCATGCTACAAGTATTATCTTTTGTTTACTTTTTTGCCGTCACCATCAGAGATGGGAGTTTGATCTCCTCTCAACTCCTCTCTGAATCAAATTGCTGTTGATATAAACTGTGCATTTAGTGAACAGCATCCCACAAGAGCATGACTGCACATCAATCTTGCCTTGACTCACTCGTTTCGCGAAAGAGTCAGGGCCCGAAATTCCCATCCACTCATTGAGTTCTCACAGTACAGTATCACACACAGTTTAGATTTTTCTGTTGATAAACCATAGGATATACTGTGAAGGCACCCACAAAGAAGCAGAGCTGCGGGCCCTTCCCGACGATGTGATCAGGAAGACTGTTTTAGACACTAACGGTGGAATGTGAGAAGCTACTATCCGGTGAGTTCTGCTATTTAACGACGGTTAGCCCTTGCTAGACATAATAAACACCGAGTCCTCTGTGCTTTGCTAGGTGTCTGATGAAAAATCTCCAGGCAGCTCGGGTGGGATTCGAACCTGTAACTTCCTCTTTCTAGTGCAGACATCTTAATAACCACTTGACCACCGAGCTGGTCGAGGTCGTGCCATGGATTCGAATATTGTATAGCAGCAGGTACCGCATTGCATCAATGATATAACATGATGGGCAAAGCACTGAGCATTCAGTGTTCGAGCAAGGGCAAAACCTCTTTGAATTACATTCTCCTCGAAGCAAACATCAAGTTATATCATCGAGATCTGCTATGGTGGGTGCAGCATGGGGGGGGGGGTGTCAGGTATCAGCGGTATCACTACCAAGGCCTATACCTGCTTGGTTATCTGCCTGTGGGGAGCACCCTGATGACCGGACAGCGAGCCCTTCGTCACAAAGGGATGATCCAATACACCTGTTTGTTTGAAAGGAGTGCGAAAATCACAAGCGGTCTTTAAGATGAAGAGATTGGAGTTGACACCTTGCAAGGTTATAAGATAATCCTCTTGTGGCTGTGTTCATTCTTAACAAACATAGTTGAGTCTATGGGAAGGCAACCATCGAAGGGCTGGATAGCTCAGGTCAATTTATTTCTGCCTTTTTCAATATCTTGTAAAAACTAGTACTTTAAACCACCAGTATTAAACCCAAGAAGTACTAAAACTGCCTAGGTATTTCAGGATTTACTGAATAATGGCTTCTAACTTTTGTAATTTCAATCATCTGATGCTTTTTGTTCAATTTTAATCTAGTATTTTAATTGCCATCATCAAATTTTGAGGCGAAATGGTTTGGAAGGATGTAAGAAGACCAGGGATGTAAGTGACCGACAAAGTCATTTCCTGAAAATCACGGAAGGCCAATAAATTGTGCGACTGCGAGTGAGCGCTTAGGCGACCGAGAGATTTTTTTTTTTTTTTAACAGATAAAAATAAGCAGTTTGAGATACCTGTTTGACATAAAAAAAAATAATAATAATAATAATTTTATAATTAGAAAAAAACCATTTAATTTTTTTTTTATTATTATTTTTTTAATTTAAAAATTAAAAATCACACCATTTCCGGTAGTCTTACATCCCTGGAAGACAACTGTGTGTTCATCATTCGACACTGACCTGAGAGACTGAGTCTGTCATCGGGGTTCTTGCGCAGGAGGCTGACAATCAGATCCTTGGCTTCTGCCGATATGTGTCTGATAAGGAAAGAGAGCAGCTCATTGAGGAGTCACAGGTCAAGGTCAATTCAGTGCCAATTGATGGCCATTTTTCTAAGTGCAAAGTTGGCGAGGCAATGCTTCAAGTGTCGATGGATCTTCAAGGTGCTATATATTGGCAAGCCACGTAATCATAGACAAAGGCTTTCTGGAGAGTGCTCAGGGCACAGACATTATCATATCAGATGCCGCTAAGCATCCCATTGGGGTTTGAAATGGCTTCAATAGGGGCCAGGGGATCTCTGCTGGGCACCCTGTTGGTTCTGGCCGGTAGCAAGGCATTGGAAGGCACCCAGTGGGATTTGCAGGGCACCCAGTGGGATTTGCAGGGCACCAAATGGGATTGGCAGTGCACCCAGTGGGATTTGCAGGGCACCAAATGGGATTTACAGTGCACCCAGTGGGATTTGCAGGGCACCCAGTGGGATTTACAGTGCACCCAGTGGGATTTGCAGGGCACCAAATGGGATTTACAGCGCACCCAGTGGGATTTGCAGGGCACCAAATGGGATTTACAGTGCAACCAGTGGGATTTGCAGGGCACCAAATGGGATTGGCAGGGCACCCAGTTGGATTTGCATTGCACCCAGTGGGATTTACAGTGCACCCAGTGGGATTTGCAGGGCACCCAGTGTGATTTATAGGATTTGCAGTGCACCCAGTCAGCCAGTGGGATTTGCAGTACACCCACTGGGATTTGCAGTGCACCATTGGGATTTGCAAGGCACCCAGTCGGATTTGCAGAGCACACATTGGGATTTGTAGTGCACTTATTGGGATTTGCAGTGCACCCACTGGAATTTGCAAGGCACCCAATGGATGTTGCAAGACACCCAGTGGGTGTTGCAAGGTACCCAGCGGGTATTGCAATGAGCCCAATTGGCTTTGCAGGATACCCAGTGGTATTTACCAGACACCCAGTTGGTTTACCAGGCACCCAATTGGTTTCAAAAGGCACCCAGTGGTATTAACTGTGCCAGGCTCCTAATGGAGGATGCCTGTCACTAAATTCGGATATGCCTTCGATCTGTTGGGTGTTACCAGGCATCCAACGGCTAGGAAAGCATTCTTGGGAAAAGCAAGCTACTCACTCTGGCATGACATAATCTGCCAGGACTACTTTGTTTAAAGTGCTCTTCACTGCCTCCGTCTGCAAAGGGAATCAAAGAGATAAATAACAATTGATGATATGATTAGAATAACAACTTCTTCTTTTTTTAGTGCTTAAAAAATTGATGTAATGTCAGCTGTTCTTGTATTTCGGTTTTTGAAGTCTCAATGCATTAATGAAAAAAAATATTTTTAAAATTTTAAAAATTACAAAAATGTCAAAGGTCCTCTAATTCTTAAGATTTGTGCATGACATCTTAAGATTTCATCCTAAGCAGCAGGCAACAGATTCTGTGATAAATGGAAAGAACAGATCTGAAAATGCTTGCATCCCTGCTTGCATCCCCTTAACCCCTTAACCCCTTTCAGCTCCGATGACCGCCATACGTTTTTTTTTTAACAATGCATCATTTTCAAATCTCGCTAAAAAAACAATCAGAACAATAATATATTCTGTGAAATAAATCAATAAGGGTATACTATGGGTACAAGAGAGTAAAACCTGGAACAATTCAGATGTCGTTGTGGCTTTTTTCAAGGGCCCATTGTGCGTCGTCAATGGAGCGTAACGGACATGTGTGTGTGTGTGCGTGCATGGTGCTGTCAATCCCTGACTCCAGCCTCCACTCCAGGCGGCCACAACCGAGCGTATAGATTGCGGTAAAGAATGTGGGGGGAATTCCAATGCTTGACCGACGACTGTTCGGCTGTTTGGCATGCAAACACAATGTCCCCCGCGTGCTTTCAGCGGCACGCGGTATCCCTCGATCCTCCACAGTAAAAGTCCCGCAATTGCACAATCACTGCTGCTAATCTTGCAATTCTTTGTACTGATTCGTATTGCTTTGTTCTAAGCTGAAAAGAGTCTTTGTTTAGAATGTGGACAATAGTAGTGCCAGGATTCGGAGGGCCCCGTCGCATAGTCAAGCCAACAGAGCTCCGGATTCGGAGGTCCCGGCGGGAAGTGGTTAAGGGGTCAGCCATCACACCCACAAATAGATTTTAGACTTACATCAAATGGCGGTCGACCCGTGAGGAATGTGTACAGCATACAGCCAAGGGACCAGACGTCTGACTTGAGACCGTGGGCACTGCGTGTGGCAATCTCACTGCACCAGTGTGGAAGGATTGAGGATGTCAAACATACCAGGGTAAGAATATAGGACAGTTTTGCAGTGACATTATGTATAAGGTCTCTTAAAGAAGAGGTATGGTTCTGAAAAGAACCTGAGTGGTAACTCGACGCTCCGACCAGTATGCTCTGACCATCATCAGGAGAAGGATAAGCATTTAGTTTGTCTCAAAATTTAGTGGGCTCGATGTTTCGATCCTAGCAGGACCTTTCTCAAAGGATAGACCAGTGGTCGATTTCATCAAAACTAATCGTAACTTACGATCAATCGCAAGGTGATGAGCGATGCACGGACACAATACGACCTATCACAACTTACGATAGGTTATCAGTCATGAGGTGAGTTACGATGCTTCGTAACGGTTGGTGAAATCCAGTCCTGGTAAGACTTGAAGGTTTGCATGGTGGAAGCACAATGTGGACAGGTTGAAGTGACACAGTGTAATTCACCTCTTTCCGAGGAGGAGCCATACTCCTCGGTAACAATGAAAACAATGTCACCGCAAACTCTCCTCATTTTAGAAAGCCCTACGCTGACGTTTGTAAGCATCATGTCTGAGGCAAACGTGCCAGCTATTTGTACCTTATTGAAACAAAAAACCTCTATCGGGTCTCACTTGCAATTACCGGTAATGCAGGAATCATAACATCATAGAAATCCATTGAAAATAGCATTTACAGCCACCACCAGGAAAACTCATACATCAGAGACAATCTCGCATGTTCACGCACTCAGCCCCAACAAAAGCCGCGCAAAGACCGTACAATGAGAAACTTTCCCTCGAGACAAATTGAAAGTAAATGATAACGCATGGCCTATTTTCAGAAAAGATTGTTCTATTTCTTTATGTCACCCTAAACTGGTCAGCCCTATTTTGCATGAAAACCATTGTCATACAAAACCGATTGGATTACGTACGGAGAGATGTAGTTGGGTGTGCCGCACATGGTGTAATGTTTCTCATTTGGCATGTTCAGCTTGGCTGCGAGACCAAAGTCGGCAATTTTCTGCAGACGAAAAAAAAAAAAAAGGAAGAAAATCAAATCAATAGGCTGCAATAAATTGTTAAAGGTTGAATCTGAGAAGAAACAGAAACTTATTCAATATCAATTAGATTAGCACTCCCTAAACTATCCACAACCGTGTTTGGTTTCAGAAGTGGTCCAGCATTATGAAGTTGGACTGTATGTAAGATTTCAACGTGAGAGCGGAACGTATTCACAGTGTAAACGTAAGTGACCGACAAAGTCATTTCCTGAAAGTCACTGAAGGCCTATAAATTGTGCGACTGCGTAAAATCACGACATTTCCGGAAATCCAGAAATTTCCGCAAGACTTACACCCCTGAGTATTACCAGATTACAGACTTGGAAACCAGGAATGGCTCCACGTCAAGGCTGGCCTTCATGAAAATGACAGTGGGTCTGTATGACTGCGTGTGCCCTTTCAATGGGAGGATGGGATGTGTCATGATGTTTGCATCAAGGAGAATGTAATTCAAAGTGATATACAAAAAATGTTGCAAACTGCTTACTGACTAAAATTACCGAAATGCAAATCTCAACATCCAGGAGGGTAATGACTAACACCATGCAGCTTTCTGATAAACCTTCTTTTGTGTTCACTCCTTCACACTTCTCTCTTTGTTCTTTCCCCTCTTCTCACTAATCCCTACCCTACTCCTTGCCCTTCCCTTTGATCTCTCCCTACCAGCTTTACTCTTTGTCCTTTGTTTCTCATCCATGTCCTATTCACTCTCTTCCCCCTTCCTTCGTGTACATGTATCTGTGTTGTCCTTGTCACTCTGCCTTTGAGAATGGTCCTGCTAGGATCAAAACTTCAGAATGTAATTCAATGAGGGTTTGCCCTCCTCGACGTGCCTGCAGAAACAACATTCAAGCAGCTCGGGCGAAATCCCACCCCAGCTGCCTGAAAAAGGCACCGGGCAAAGCACTGCGCACTCAGTGTTTATCACGTCGAGCAGGGCTAACCCTCATTTAAGGATGGGATGCACTTACACAGTGCATATCTCGGGTGAGCAGTACGTTGGCTAGGGTCAGGTCCCTGTGCAGAATCCCGTGTGAGTGCAGGTACAGCATACCGATGACTATCTCCTCAAGACAGTGGCGGGCTGCAGAAAAGAACGAAGTAAACAGCACTGAGCAATCCTGAGAATATCAGCGATAGACACATCTCACCCGGCCAGGCCCAGGCAATATCAAGTCATTTGGGAACCGGGCATCCGACTCTTTTGAACTCATCGGGCACCCGCAATTCAATGAAGAAAAAAAAATACATCATGGTTGTCGCAACTCGCAAGGGTCCATCCACAATGCTTTCAAATTGGCCCTTCCCGGGCGCTAGTTAAAAAAAGGCAGATTACATCGAAATTAATGTTCTTATAATATTTGAGGTGATATACAAAAATGTTGCAAACTGCTTACTGACTAAAATTACCAAAATGTAAATCTTAAAATTTAGTGGGCCTGATGTTTCGATCCTAGCAGGACCTTTCTCAAAGGCAGAGTCGAGACCTAAATTTTAAGATTATAATATTTGACTTCAGGAGAGTCAATGGGTACCCGTTTGTCTCAGTCAGGTACGGGGACTAACTCTTTGCGATCAAAGCAAACATCGATCGGTAAGTCATGGAACCACTTTCAAATTTGAATGCAAGTCGCGTCAAACGAATGCAAACGTATGGCGGTGCTCTTTGCTTCCATCCATACTTTGAAACTGGTTAGGTCCCCCATGGCAATGCATTATCCTGACATAGTTCCTGATAGACGTTGGCTATGTATGTCTATGGGCTTTATGGGCTAAACACTGAACTCTCATATGAAGCAGAGTGGTGAGCACTTCATTTGAGCTTGTCTTCATCTCTGTCGATAGGCTGTGTACCTTCTTCCTCTGTCAGGACTTTATTGTGGGCCTTGAGGTAGCGATTCATCTCGCCATTGTGGCACATCTCCAGCACCAGGTAGACGTAGTTGTTGTCCTCAAAATAGCTGAAGAGCTGCAGGAATGGGAGAGGAAACAATCACATTATTGCTCAAGGATCTGGCTTCTTTTGGCCCATCAAACGCGCCAGACCCACAGTAGCCCACTTTTCGATCCGTCTCTATTGACCAGGGCCCAATAACATAGAGCCGCTTGGGCACCAATTCAATTTAATTCATAGTTCTTGCTTTCCCCCTGCCTATGATCTTGCCATTTTCAAAAGGAATGTTAATTCCTATCTCCAGGACTTCCTGAGTCCCTCTCTATCCCCTTCTTTCACTAGCCATTAACCTTGAGTGGCTTTCCAGCCTTGTTTTGGGTGATCTTGCATAAAAAAATAATAATAATAAAAACCAACGCAAACTCCATTTTTTCTTCATGGTAAGTAAAGCATAATGGAATACAAGTCAAAAGCAATTGACATCGCATCGCAATAGTTATGGTTTGTACTTTGTAATCCCATTTATACAAGGAAGACTTTTCGTGCCCAAGCAGCACTATGAAATTGGGTCCTGGAAAGAGCATCATCAAATGTGTATCCTCACTGATGGCACCATTTCCCACTTACAGCGTGAAAACCCTGAAAACGTGCACTAACCCCCCCTCAGCAAAGTATCAACGGGAATGGGTGTCTTTGAATGGTCTACGCAAAGGGGTCGGACAGCTTCAATGCGGCCACACATCACTGGGGCCTACGTCCATCTCCGGCCTGCCAATGACTGGTGCGCCTGAACAAAACGCAGCATATTCTTAGTGAGTGCCCAGACCTCCGCCCACCGGAGGATGTGGACCTCACTTTTACCCAAACCCACAAACTCTGAGCTGGGTGCAGCGCTTGAGGGACATAGCATAATTGCTGCTTGCCTCAAACGCATTAAGAAGAAGCAGCAAAGTATCTTTCATTCCTGGAACTCCTGCAAGCGGTAAAAAAATCTCGGCTCGTCTACAAAAACGGCCTGCCCATAAGAGCCGGATTGACTGCTGCGTAAAGCCAGCGAGTAGCATCGGTTTTGTGTGCGGCAACCCATCAGTTCTGAGAAACTGACCCCAAGTTTTGAGCAAAGCATTGCAGCATTGGATCTGCATCTTACCTCGAGGATGGACGGATGCTTGAGTTGGCAGTGTATCTCCACTTCATTTCTCACTCTGCCTGCCATTCCTGCCGCCTGCATCATCTTCTTGTCAATCTGCTCCGTCAGATAGAAGAAAACAAAGAACAGCATCCCAGACGGTAAGATTTCAACGTGAGGATTCTATCATGACCATCTACAAACAGTGTTTGACTCGTGACTTGACCTGAAGACTCAAACTTTTAAGTCTTGTGTCTCAGACTTGAACTCGACCCGGATGACTCAGGACTGGGACTCGGAATCGCTCAGTCTCGAGTCTCTCGACATCTTGTGACTCGCACACAAGCCTGTCATTCACCACAAAGTGCTGGTAAAATCAAGTTGAAAGTCTTTTCAGACCACAAAGGAATAACGTCAGATAGAAGAAAAAAGAAAAAAGAAAGAAAAAAAGAACAGCATCCCAGACGGTAAGATTTCAACGTGAGGATTCTATCATGAGTTTTCATGACCATCTACAATTACAAACTGTGTAAATTAGAAGGAAATCTGTGGACATCGATGTTTTTCCGATCTTTCTAATGTTGTTGTATCGGGCGGCTTATGGCCCTTTGACAAAACATATCACCTCAAATATGTAGGGGGCCTGCCGTTTCGATCCTAGCAGTCCTGACCATTTGTCAGGCCCTCTACATATTGTTAGATTATTGTGCATTTAAATCAGTAGGCCTAAATAAGCAGTTAAGCGACATTTCTTATTCTTGATGCCAATACTTGGGTCGACCGAACAATAATATATGCATGCTGAGTGGCCGATCGCGAGGATACCAAAGACGAGGCACTGGGCACAAACAGTCGGCGCATTGAACGTAGTCCGTCCCTTATGCCGAGTTTGGCATGTTGCTTACCATTTTGATGGCTACCTCCTGCCCGGTGGCGATGGCCCTTGCCCTGTACACGCAAGCAAAGCCACCTTTGCCAAGGAGGTTGAGAACCTGGTAGTCCTGCAAGGAAAAGGACAAGGATAGTGCTAAATAAATAAATAAGACTAACATTAGGACTAACAATTTTGAGAAGGCTTGAAAGTTGAAAGTGTAGGGCCTAAAGATTGAGGGCTGAGGCAGCCTAGTGCAGTTAGTACTTTAGTACTTAGTAGTGATACAAAAATTACAAGTTATACTAACAAAATTATAAGTACTACTATAGTAGTACTAGTATTTCTACTAGTACTAGTACTTCTATAGTCCCACTTACTGGGCCACTAGGAGCTCCCCGTAAATGATTTTTGAGATTGTCTGTCGCACTAGTGTGCCAGACAATCTCAAAACTCATTTACGGGGAGCTCCTAGCAGCCCAGTAAGTGGGACTAGTACTACTAGTAGTAGTTAGTACTTCTAGTACTACTGTACTCTAGTACTAGTACTACTACTAGTACTACTTACTAGTAGTAGTACTGTAGTAGTACTCTAGTACAGTACTCAGTAGTACTACTACTAGTAGTAGTAGTAGTAAGTGTAATGCAAAATAGTATCTTCATCATTCAAGTATCTACCTTCTATTGAAGTTCTAAGTATTCTATCTAACGCTAACGCTGTGTCGCAGTGTGACTTGTAATTTGTATTGTATTTTGCATCATGCATGTATTGTACATTTACTTAATACTTACGTCCAAGCTAACTACGTTTTATAACAATTGAATTATTGATTTTGATTGTCAGACAAAGATCAAATTATTTTTTTTTTTTGAAAAAGGAGTAGCCTAGTACTAGTACTAGTACTAACACTCCATACTAGGCATAAGTATACACTAAGTAAGACCATGGTAAGACTTAGTCTACTCTCTCAAGTCTTACTCTTTACAACATACAAATACAAGTCTTAGCCTTCGCAGTTCATGAATACAGTCTACCGTAACCATGTCTACACAGAATAGGGACTGGAAATGGAATCTAACTATAAAAAGTAGAATACAAAGTAAAGCAATTCCAAGTTCAACTCACCTCTATACTTTCTCCCATTCCGCCGCTATCAGTAGTAATAGTATTACTAGATCGAAATGCCATTACATTACTGGCATTAGTACAGGAAGTTAATCACTGCCATGCACAGTTTCATTGCGTTTGATTACTGCTTTGCAGTTTGCACTGCGTGCAGTACACATTGAACGTTGATCATGCACAGGGAGTTCCAGCTTGCGTTGCGAAGACAAACAAACAAAACACAGATCGGAGACCGGAATCGGACGTCAAATCTGCCCGCAGTTGCTTTGAAGATACCAGACAGAATATCGATGACCCTGTTTCACCGATCTCGGCTTAGGTCAAGTTGAAATCTTGCACTTGTTTTGTTACTATTTTGTACGGCAGCAGTACGTGTGGGGGCTTTATAATAATTCCTTTGGCTTTTTCGTATACGCTGTGATTCGAACTTACGCGCTCGCAATATAGAGGGCGCTGTTCAAAGCGGTCTATGGAAATATTGTAGTCTTTCATTCAAGCCGACTTTTATGTCCTAACTTTTTTTTGAGGGGCGATAATAAGTATTATACATGTAAATTGGTTGATAATTATTTTGTATAGAATTTAAATTGGGCTGACTGGGGATCGAGGCGGGACAACTGTTTTTCAATTACGGATAGCTGCCTGTCTGTGCCCCCTCTACCTAGTACCTCCGCACACGGCAAGAGCCCTCCCCGACCACAGGCTATTGTGAAACGATCGCATCGCATTCAAAAAGGTGTAGGGCAGGTCCACACCTCGGATCGCGCAGATTGAGTGAAGACTGAAAACAAGCTGCATACAGTTATTAATTAGCGTGGTTAATTTTCCCAAGCTCCATTGTTTTTTAACCCGTTGAAAACAGTGAAAATATACCCCCTTTTTTCCCCGATCCCGCCCGAGCTGCCTGATTTTTGTTTTTCATCAGGCATCGGGCAAAGCACCGAGCACGTTGCTGATTATTACGTCGAGCAGGGCAGACAAGTTGAGTTCCTATCATTCCCAGGTCTTTCAGGAACGAACCGGGCGGCGTGCAATCTTCACTTCATTAACTTCGCATTAATATTAGCACTGGATTATCCACAATAGGCTCACATAGGCCTACCAATGTACCACGCAAGACCTTTTCTTGAAGAAAAGTTTATAATACCAAAAATGGTTTAAACCGCTTGCGACTGAATAATTTTTTTTTTGTATTAATAAAAATTAATGTATTGTCCCTTAGTCTCGTTATGGTCTGGTTGACCTTCGAGGCATGCATCAATGATGACACTCCATCACCGACCCTCCTCCAACTCTCTTTACTCTCCGTCGTCTGAAGAGTCACTACAATAAATTAATAGCCTTGACCAAGGCGTTGGTCGCCGATTTAGAAATCAAAATCCGACCTATAGTAGCCTAGTATGGTGCTTTGCGCAACACCGTTCCGAAATGCAGCCCCATTGATCCGCTCATAGCTTATACGCACACTGTGCACCATACATACCCCGCCCAGTAACTTGCGTGCGTATTATGACGTATGCGCGTCTTGTCTTGGTCCGGAAACTACTCGAGGGCGGCCAAAACAGGACAGCTACGTACAGGCTCGTACATATGTACGCACACAGGAGGGATGACGGTCAGAAAAACAAGACTCAATTAGACATAGCACTGACCATACTCAGGGTCATTGGTCAGCCTGGTGTAAATCAATGCCTCACTATAATTGCTTGAGGCTATACATGTCCAGAAAGTAAGGAGTAAACATGCAATTATTCTTCAATGATGCACAGTGGTAAAACATATTACATGGTGTATGTGGAAATAAGGCTATGAAGTATGAGGTATGATCAACAGATTTGATTATCGTTCATCGGTCATCAGGGTATTATGCATAGGACAAAATTGAAATGAGGAAAAGATTATAATGCATTTCAGGAAAAAGTGTTACTGGGCTGAAGCGACGCAACGACATTGGCATAATAATCGTGTCTCTTCTGCAGTTATATACCCCGTGTGGCGAACTGGGCCTCTATAATAATTACGGGTGAATCAGAATGACAGGATCACCGGGCCAGAGGGTTTCCCGTGATATGGAACACGTGAAGAGGCTGCAACAAAGAATTAAGTCAGGGGTTACTATAGCTTTATAGCATGCTGCTATCCATAATTATATCCATGCAGTGTTTTATCATGAAATGCATTTAGAGAGCTTTTTAAGAGCAGTGACACTGACAGACTCGATCGCCAGGAATGGGAGCGGTGCACGTGGTGATTGAATTAAAATAGCTGTATAACATATCTGCATAGTAGGTCTACGTGTGAAATTATGATGCTTGCTTGATGATTGTGAGCCAGGTTTGATGTAGAATGTCAAGAAGGCAGGCCCAAACACAGATCCTTGTGGAACTCCTAATCCAAGCTGGGTTTCATCAGACAGGGTCCTTCGATATACGGACAGTAGGCCTACGGTGTATAATTTATGGCCACAGAAATAGCCGGTGAACCGGGGGGGGGGGCATCTGCATCTCCTCCCGTCTGTCTACAATGGCCCACTGAAGATAATGACCAAAACCGATGCAAGGAACTGACGTTTCGATCTCAGTTAAATTAGCATCGACGAGAATGTCTGCTCAGTCATAATGATGAGTGAACGTCACAGGCATCCGATTTTTGTCTGTATGAGAGATGTACGTCGTTGCGCACGGTCAGTGCATGCATAGGCCTATAGGCCTACGCAAGTTACGCCTACTAAGTGTGAGGTAGGCCTACCGGTATTCGAACTTGCAATAATAGGATAGGGCCTACCCCTGTACCATCACAAACAATTAGTTCGCAAAAGAGTTCCCCTTTCATGAATTTCTTGTCAGCGGGAGGATTGTATCATTTCTTTTGAATTCTTTTAAAGCTATTGAAAAAAAAAAAGCAAAGAAAATTCTTAGACTGGACCGGGATTTGAACCCGAAACCTCTGGTTTTGAGTACCATCGAGCGTGTGATGCATTGAGCTGGGATACACGACAGTGACTGCACGTCCCCGGCCCGCCCCGGCGCCGACAAAAACAAATTTTTAGATGACAAGGCCCTATATATTGATTTTGGGAGGCCACCCGATAAGCGCTGGAAAAGCGCTGGTAGAGGTCCCGCGGATTCATTTCCCGGTCCAGTCAAAGGTTTCTTTGCCATTATTTATTTTTTCAATTTGTTCACTGAAGTTGCCAGTAAATTTTTTCATCAATTTTTGTAAAGTTAGGCCTATTGTTAGCAATAACTTTGCCAAATTGAATAAGTATAGGCTTTGCTTACATGTATACATCACACTTGGTGCGATGGAAAGTATGAATGATACGCGTACGCAGCATTAATGATTCATGTACGATGCTTGGTATATCTTTGCCATGTAGGCCTGTAGCTCGTTTCGATGGATACCAATGCCTCATGAACTAACAATGAAAAATTGCAGATGGGAGGTGGTGATTCATAGTGTACACGAATTGCCCTTGTAACTATACGTCATGTGGACGGGATGAGTCCCCGTATTTTTTTTTATTGGTGGTGAGTTAGGCCTACGTGAGTTAGTCAGACAGTTCAGTAAGCCTACATCGCAAGGCAGTTTGCAGACGATTGCAAGCAGGGACAGACTGTGCGGGTTCCATCCTAGGCCTATGATCTCCCACTTTTTTTCTACGTCCAATATGGCGCCACCAACGGATGCAGATGTATCACGGATGGGGATTTGAGCAGATTTTAATCCAGCAAATTGGATTAACTAACTGCAAGAATAAATTATGTGATAGTTATCATAAATCATTCTTTGCCTTCAAGGAATGGAGCTTTTTTTTCAAAATGGGAAATAATCTCCAAAAAGAAATAATTATTCTGTATGACATCCCATTTCGAGAGAGATATCGTGGTCAGCCTCGATCGATAAAATGATAGTCGTCAAGAATTATCATGAGACTACGCTGCATTGACTGCCTTCATCCCCATCGCCCGTACAAACCGTAGAGGAGAAGCCATAATTCACCACACCCCACTCAGTGTATCTCATCATGGCCCAAAATCTGCTTGACCTTCAGTGCACGGTTTATGTCGGAGGACCCGACGTGATGTACAGTACATGTACATTGTGTACAGTACTAAAAAATGCAGCGGAAACTGGTATCCTGCAGCATCCGAGATGGCTCGGTCGATAGTAGTGACGGTAACCGGCGATACTTGGCCTTCGTGTTAAAAAAAAAAAACTATCTGGGCTCCAGCCGGGTAGGTTATGAATAATTCAACATTATGACGTAATGAATAATGTGCATGTCTGCACAATGTACAGCGTACATGTACCTATAAAATTATTAAGATATTCATCTTAAAATTTAGTGGGCCTGACGTTTCGATCCTAGCAGGAAGATAATTATTCACTTATCTTCTACGTCACTCTGTCGAATTATTCATGACCTACCCGGCTGGAGCCCAGATAGTGCTTCCCAATGAAAACAGCATGTGTTTGTGTCTTGCCCGTTTTCTACACAACCACAAATAAAGCAGTACATGTAAGTACCTCTGCCGACATTTCCGGCACTGTTTTCTTTGTTTGTTTCTTTCTTTCTAAAAAAGTATCGATGCCGGTGTTTCTAAGGTAAGGTCCAGCGTACGTTCGTCGTTGACAGTGATGCACCGTTTTATTTGAACACCGACGGGACAAGCAAATCGCCAGGAAATCGTCGTTGCCCAACCCGCCGTCTGTCGTGCACAAAGTGAAACCGCTGGAGCGCATCTTGTATTGTAAAATTTGTATGGGAAAACATAGGCTGTGACTGCTGGCCTTTCTGTAGACTGAATACAGTCTAGTCTGCCTGCAGTGTATAACACTAACACCATGGAGAGGTAGCTTCTAAATAAAAGAGTAACGGAAGAAAACAGAGCCAGGATCATCGATTCCCTCTGACCCTGTCAAAATATCAAAATCGTTGAAGAATGACTAACCCACTAAGGTCAAGGACTGAAGGAGTAGAACTAGAAGTAGAATAAGTAAAAAAGGGTTAGGCTTAGTTAGATGTCGACCGGCATTTGTCTACCCATGCCGTGGGCATGGTCTAGCTATTTCGACATTTGTCTACCCACGCAAAAAAAAATGGACTTGCAGTTTTCCCCAAATTCATGAATTTGTGACGCATGTGTCAACCCACTGTCACTAGTGTCAGTGTCAGTGTCAGTGTCAGTGTGGCAGTAAGTCGCTCTGTACAAAACATGCACTTCACTATTCCTAGTCCGAGTAACTTGGACCCGACAAGTCACCCTTTTTTTTAATCATATTTAGAAATTTTGAGGGGCGGTTTCACGGGTGTTTTGGGGGGGTAAATCTGGGGATTTCGGTCGGGGGTATTTTTCAAAGATGATATTACAGAGTTTTCAGACAATGCAACAACATACTGTATGCATAGCCATGATCCTTGGACCCTACATTTCAAAATTTTATTAAAAAAGGGTGACTTGTCTGGTCCAAGTTACTCGGACTACACTATTCCTACGTACATACGCGCCACACATATGTGTGCCACAAAATCATGATTTTGGGGAAAACTGTAACTGTAAGTCCAATTTTTTTGGGGAAGTGGTTGTGCCAGACGATGGATATTATCTACATAACAGTTGGTGGTCTAATTTGGGTTTAGGTTTTTTTCCCCCAGACTTTTACAAATTAAACTAAAATCTTACCTGTTATTCATTCACTGTTCAGTATATTCAGTACTTTGTAGTTTATCAACATGCGTGGACTCTTCACTCTTGTTATTGTTTATTAAGCTTCTCAGTCTGCCATGTACATGCGCTGATACTGATAGCATGGAGGAAGGAAAGCTCTATTTCCTTCCTACATGGTCATAGTGGCTACATGTACAAGGTTCAGTTAAAACCCATTGAGTTAAAAACTTAAAATGCCTTCAAAGTTCTAGTTCTTCTAACCAAAGGGGGAAAGTCGTAAATTTACAACTCGGTGCGTTCATACAGCGTACTACAGCAAGCAGGTTAAGACCGGTTCGGTTTTATTTTCGGTTTTAGAAGGTCACGCACTCTGCCAAAAAATCCAGTATGGACTTCCACTAAAATGCATTATAAAGCGCGCACTACACACACACACGTCGTGCATTATTACCTGCCTAAAACCAGTGTTATGTTGAAAGGCGTTTGTTTCCAAACCCTCCTCGAGCAGTTTTAAATTTGCATTTTAGCAGCGAGTTAAATCGGATCGGTTTTAAATTCAAAACAGTGTCAGAGCATTCAAACAGACACATTTTTAAAACCAATCAGGTTGAAACGGTAGTTTCAGCAAATTTAAAATGCTGTCTGAAGTTCTGAACACATTTACGTAGTTTAGGTAAACTGTTGCTATGGCACAGTCAAGAATGCGTGGGCACGGTGTACCTAACACAGGAAGATTTTAGTTTACGCAGTGGCTGTTGTTACGGCAGTCGTCCGTGTGGTTCCCTGACTTGATTGTATTTTGTCAGCATTGCAGGCTGGTTGAACCAGTCTATTAGCTGATAGTCTGGTTCCAAGAGCTAAACATCCTGACAAATACTGTGAAGTCAGGGAACCTCACGGACGACTGCCGTAACAACAGCCACTGCGTTTAGTTTAATACCCTCACTGGGAAAGTCTGGTAAAAAAAAAATGATACCCAAATCAAACCACCACTTATTGCTGGTCTAGTACAACCCCTTGCCCCCAGAAATGGACATGTCGTTTTATAAAAGAAATCATGATTTTGTGGCGTGTACGTGTAGGCTATGTAGGAATAACGAAGTGATTGTTTTGTACAGAGCAACGTACATGTACTGACCATTGTCTAGTTGACACATCCATCACAAAATCATGCATGTATTTGAGGAAAACTGTAAGGCCAATTTTTTGGGCAAGTGGTTGTGCCTAACTATGGATATCGTCTACCGGTACATCTAATTTGGGCTTAGGATTTGTTTCCATCCTTTAACGGTGAGTGTATTAACTTATGAAGCTACATGTAACATCTTTTTCGGAAAGCAGCATTAAGTGTCTGGATACAAATTGTTAATGGAATCCAAGGTTTATTTCACATACATGTTATCATGTACATGTATGTGTATGGATGACACATATGTTGTTGTTGTAGAAACATTTATTTCAATGAACTTGCCATTTCTACACAATTACATATAACAATGCCGTATAATGTAAGCATATTATACAACAAAATCCATTGGTGCTTTTGTAAGTGAATAAGGTCACTTAAACTTAAAGGGTTTGATATCAACGTAGAATGATCTGGAAGGAAGATATAACCAATTCTATGATTTTGTTTGTCAGCCAATACTAGAGTATTTTGATTGTATTGGTGGTCAGGCAGTTATTGTTGCCATACAGATAAATAACACATTGATGATTACATGTGGTAAGATCTGTACCCAGGGGTGAATACTGCACTGTAAATATCCATTTTGGTCTGCTAAAATTGATTATTCACAAATTAACTGGGTCTAATAGCCATTCTGTATACTAAAGCCATGTTGACTAGCAGACAAGGTTTAAGTGTGGTTCTGAAAAGAACCGGAGTTCCTCCGGTTCTTTTCAGAACCACACTTACTCACAAAAGAGAATTTACATGGTGTCACCGCAAACCTAATTATCCTGCTATTCTCTCCATGCAAACCTTCGAATCTCATCAGACAAGGTTTGTAGATAGTCCAGTAAACACGGTAAAGAGAATGATTGAACTGCATAGGCCTACTGCATACAGGAGGAATGTACATCGTAAAGTACTGCACTCACTCTACACAATAATGTGTTGAATTTGCCTTTGAGAAAGGTCCTGCTTAGGATCAACATGGCATGTCCTCCTAATGTTTTTGTTGTGTTTAATTGTTTGAGTCCCGGACTGATAGTATTGTTAGCAATGATCCATCCACTAAGCATCCGATCCAACTGTTACACATGCTAGCCGCTGAAAAAAAGTGACAGATTCGACGAATGACAACATTGAATGACAATTGTGACCCGGCACAGCATAATGAGGAACAACCCCCTCTCTTGAGATTTTGAGATTTTCTAATGATGTGATAGAGTATACCATTAGCTTTCAACTGATATTAAAATAATTTCCGTTCATTAAAGATTTCTGAAGTTACAGCGCGAGAAAGATGCCGAGGCCATGCCAAGTAATGGAAAACACTTTTCGAGAAAAACAGCGTTGACGTTTGCGGTCCGAAAGTGGAGCTCAGTCAGTGAGTGTAAATAAAGTGTTACAGAAATCAACACCCCTTGGCAACGGCAATGTTGTTTTTTCAACATTTAGAGACGGATTTCGGAAAAATCCTTTGGATATAATATCCTCTATAAATACTTAACATTTCCGAAAATACAAAAAAAAAGAAAATTTATTTTTAATCGAATTGTGAAGATACTTTAACTTCAGGCGTTGTTTACTCGAAAAGTGTTTTGGTGGGATATTCCTCATGTCGTTGTGCCAGGTCACAATTGTGATCATCGGGATGACAGCGTATGTGTAAAATCAGTGTGAACGGTGGCCCATTTTAGCATACACTAAAAATATGTAGTCTGTTGAAAATCAAAGAACTTAGGAAACACTTTGTGTACATACATGTACACTGTAGGCCATGATATCTGTATTTCGTCAATATTACTCTTTCATACGTGTCCCTGTCACCTTCATTTTCATAATGTGCACAACTGCACAGAGGTTTTAAAGATTCTATTTCCTCACGGCTCTCTCTAGAGCCCACGCAAAACATGTCGTCATCAATTGCATGTAGGGGGCCTACATTTGTGTGGCAGCCAACGGCTGCTGGGAGTCTATGATTCATTCCCTCCATGGCCCACTGCACCTTCAATTGATTGGTCACTTTCAATGGCAGTTGATAACAACTGAAGAAAATCAACGTACCGTAAATTATGGGAAATGGCCTTGTGTGATCTTTGAATTGGCAGTTATAGTGGGCTTTAGTGGCTGCTCTTCAAATTTGAATGCAAGGCTGTCTGTCACTGTGTCTGACCTTGTAAGTTTGTAATGCAGCGCTGAGTCAGAGTGTTTAATTTTTTTTTTCAGTCTGTGCCAGTCTGCCCTTGAGAAAGGACTGGAAGGGACTGATACCTTGGGCCCTCTCTCTCTCCTCTCTCTCCCCCTTTCTCTCTCCCTCCCCTCTCTCTCTCTCCCCTCTCTCCCCTCTCTCTTCCCCCTCTCTCCCCTTTCTCTCCCCTCTCTCTCTCTCTCCCCCTCTCTCTCTCTCCCCTCTCTCTCTCCTCTCTCTCCCCTCTCTCCCCTCTCTCTCCCCCTCTCTCTCTCCCCTCTCTCTCCTCTCTCCCCCTCTCTCCCCCTCTCTCTCCCCCTCTCTCTCTCCTCTCTCCCCCTCTCTCTCCCCCT